>JANAVB010044214.1:562990-602990 GCA_029216955.1 Iris pallida | reverse complement strand
AACGTTGGTAATGTTTATTTCAGCATTCGAAGACTTCTGCATGTGTTGACTGTTGTGGCTCACTGAGTGGTATAGTAGTATCGGTTTCACCAGCACAGGACCTCACACGAGTACATCTCTGATAGTTCTCATATTTGATTATCTCTATGAATCATATATGTAGTAGTGTTTTACGTTGATATTCCATTAGTTGTTGACACGATGTTACATGAGATAGTAGTTATGGATTCTTTACATGTTGTTCGTGACCAATCTATTATCGTGTTCGTGGCCTGTTTGGATCCATGAGTACTGGTCGGGCGGGGAAATTGTCACGACCCGCACCCACTGTGAGGGTACGAGAACGTAACAACGCCCAGCCTACACCGCAGAGTCGGCGGTAGAACGCTGTCCTAGGTCTCAATGCATCTAACAGTATAAGGCTAAACAGTTTATACTCCCCGAGTGGGGGTGACATAGCAGAAAATAACTCAATCACAACTAAGAAAGAAGAAGTACGATATGATAAAGAACTCAAGGAAAATACAGATGATCAAATAGTCTAAGATAACATCTCAGCAGATATACAGAGTACAAGGTCTCAGCTACTGAATATGAAAGAATATACAACCCAGATCTCAAGGGCAGAAATAAAGTCTAACTACTAGTCTGAAGACAACATAAGTAAGATAAAGCCTAACTAAGCTAGTCTAGGCAGTAGGGTAAAGTCGTCAGCTAGAGCTGTCCTGCAGAAGGTATCCACACAGGCCTCCTCCTCGTCCTCTGTAATATTTTCAACAGGTCCAGTCAGGACAGGAGCGAGCACAGTACATCTCAACAGTTCATAGCAGGTTAGAAAATATAATATTGCAGTAAAGTAAGATATAGATACTGAAGGAAATGCAGTAAGTAAACAAAGAGAGAGTGAACTGTAATAGAAATATCTACTATAAGTAAAGAACTAACAGTGGCTAATGAGTCATAGTATAATATAGACATGTAAATGGCATAGGAGATTCTGATGCTACACTATGGAAAGATTCTGATGCTACACTACTTGGATAGTATTCACATGTCTATTTCTACTCCTCCGTACCTCCAATCAGTACACAAAGATCCAACCAGGTTATATTATAATTTCATGTAACAGCCCCCGAAGGGTGGTACATAGTAGTCCCATAAATGGGGATTCTGGGAAACCCAATAAATAGGATAAGGATTCCAGGAAAACTCTGTGATCATAAGAGTATATGTCACAAGTGATCAAATAACCAAAGAAGCATAGTGATACGCCATATAAGTGAAACGCACAGAACATAGAGTACCCGATGCTCCCTGAAGGGATAACATCTCAAGGAGGGATCCATATAGTACTAATCCGTTTGACCAACGTGACAGTATCTAGTAAAGTAATTTAATGCAGGAAAATAATTCTAAGCAGGATATGAAATGATCAGAGAATGTACTCGCCTGGTATCTAAGTGTCCGGATGAAATGTACTGTCCGAGGAGAGGTGTCCGACTCCTAATCAGAACAACACATGTCACAACAAGTCTAAAATGATAACAAGATGCAATTCAATGCATTCTAAATGAATCTTGGTCAATCTAAACCAAAGTCAACTCTTGGTCAACTCTGGTCAACCCTAGAAGTCAAAATAGGTCAACTATGGTCAAACTAGGTCTAACAAGTCTAAATTAGCCTATACTAGGTCACTCAACCTACTCTAGCTAGTACACAACACTACAAAACTATCCAAGCAAACTTCACATGTTAGTTGGCATTCAAACATACCCTTAGGCAATGAGCCATAGCTATAGGCTATAGGCTACCTAATGTATGCATCACAAGGATGTATATATACATACATATTTATATAGCATTCCTACACATTACCTATATATGTACATTACATAGGTTATAGTATAATTTATTAGGAAACATCACATGTATATATATATATATATAATATATATATATATATATATATATATATATATATATATATATATATATATATAAATATATATATATATATATATATATATATATATATATATAATTAGGAAAAAAAAATATAATTAGGAAACATCACATGTATATATATATATATATATATATATATATATATATATATATATATATATATATATATATATATATATTTTATATATATATATATATATATATATATATATATATATATATATATATATATATATATATATATATATATATATATATATATATATATATATATATATATATATATACCTAGGCTCAAAAAAAAAAATAAAAAAAAATATATATATATATATATATATATATATATATATATATATATATATATATATATATAATATATATATATATATATATATATATATATATATATATATATATATATATATATATATATATATATATACCTAGGCTCAAAATACTATATATACATTAACCATATATATAGGTACACTACATAGAATGATATATACACATAATATCCATTACATGTATACATTACATACATACATGATTTACATATATAAATAGATATTCATGTATAATGTATATATTCACAATACATTATTTACATATATATACATACACAGGTAATTAGAGAGAGGGAAGGCCAAGTGTGTGTTGTGTGTGTGTAGACACATAAACATGTGTGTGTGTATAGGGGTACTGTCAATAGGAATCTGGAATGTGTGGTTGTGTAGGTAATATTTGTGTGTGTGTGTTGACAGGTTATGAGTGAGGGTTAACAGGAAACTTAGCCAGGTGTGTGAATTGGACAGTAAGGTGAGTGTAGAGGACTGAAAATATAACAGGAAAAGAAGGAAAAGAACCCATTGCATATCAATTCAGTGTATTGATAGTTCAGTCATTAGACTGAAATAGGAAGGAAGGAAATCAATAGGCTAAACAATCTCAGTTTAGTGAAAACTGAATCAATTCAGTTTTCCCCCATATCAACAACCTATTTGAAATCAATTTTCAACCAAAACACACCAAAATCGAACCAATGATAGATTACAAGTAGGAGGTCCATATCAGGGACTAAAATTATGCTAATAACAGCAATTAAGAGATTAATTAGGCTGCCAAGTTCAAAAATGAAAACTGGAAAATACAGGAGAAATAGCATGTTTCAGAAATTAGGGGAAAATGAGAAAAATGAATTCGAAATTAATTAATTTGCAAAGTTAATGGTTGGTAATTAAAACATAGGGTGTATATGTGTGATACAAAGTGTTTGTGTCCAAACAAGAGGGCACAAACGTGTCCAAACAATTCAAGACACAAAATAGTGCACACAGGCACTGTTTAGTGCACTGCATCGTGCACGTGTGCATGCATGTCGTGCACACGACACAGTCCAAACCAGGACTCATGCTCACCACCCTAGGTTCGCCTAGGATAGTTCATCGTGTCTAGGTATCTGCACTGAGTCCAAGTGTCCACGTGTCCGACTTACAACCGCATATCAGTGACAATAAAACTCGACAGTACCTGTCAGTCCCGACCAGTGCAGAGCCTCGTGCTCACTCGACACGACACGGGGACACGTGAGACTTGACACACATGGTGTCAGTCATTGCCCCCTAGTGTGTCTAGTGTGTGTCGAGTTTTGCGTGTCCTTGTGCTGTATCCGAAGAGCAAAAGCCCCCGAGTGGCAGGACACGTGCAATGCCTCGCGCGCGCGCGCACCCGCGTTTACAAGTGTCAAATCCGACACGACACAACACAGAGACACCCCCAGACCAAAAGAAATGCATAAGCAACATCAAATACTAATTTCCTATTCATTTAGTTTCTAGAAATTAGATCGAAATGCCCATTAGGGCATTTCATCAAACACTTAGAGAGAGGGACTGATAAATGTCCATTTAGGACACGAAATGGACACAAACCTAGGTCTAGGCATACCTACAGTTAGGGTAGACCTAGGGCTTTCCAAATATACAAGAAAATCAGGATTTTATGGTGTATATTGAAAGTTACCTCTATATATCAAAATCCCCAAAAAGCTCTAAAGAGAGGTGTTCCTCTTGAGAGTCAAACTTCTCCAAATTGTTTTGAATCTGAGAATAACATGCAACAACAGCAAGAACACTTCATTTAAAATTCATTGCAATTTGTTTGAGGGAAAGTGGAGCTAAAATAGAATTTTTAGGGATTTTTGAAGTTGAGAAAATACCTCTTTCTAAAGCTTTGTTCTTCCTAAGAGACTAGCCCTAATTTCTAGGAAAATACTTATAGGGGGAATCCCTAGGAAGGGTTAAGTGGCCGGCCATGTATGGGCTTGGGTTGCTAGTGGGTTGGGCTTAGTCATAAATCAATGTTTCTAAAATCACAAGTCATGACTTGTGATCAAAAGCTTTCTATTATAAACTCTATATTCCTAATTGATTCTAATAATTAGAGTATGGTTAACTTAACTTAACCTAGGGTCTCAATCTAACCAAGTCTAAACTCAACTAGGGTTAGGTTACAAAGTCAAAGCTAGTCAAAGTCAACTTAGTCAACCCTCATTCAAACAATTCCATAATAATTCCTAAAAATTCCAATAAATTTAAATAAATTCTAATAAATTCAAATAACCCCAAAAATGACAAAAGTACCCTTAAACTAGAAATGATAAACAAAATACCCTAATCATAAGGCTAGGCTCCAAGTCAACCAGTCTCTAAGGTTACACTATCAAACACCAAAATCATAAGTCATATTTTAAAATAGTTTTAAATGATTAAAAATCACCAAAAATTATATCATAATTTAATATCATTATTAAAAGACTAAAATTACAAAATTTTAAAATTATCCTCTTCTGGAAAACTGGGTGTTACAGAAATACTCTAGACATGTAAACAAACCTAAAATTATTCTTGACTAATAGCAGTCACACGCTTCACGTACGGGGTGTCGGATCTTATTCTTGCCTAATAGCAGTCGCACATTTTATGTGCGGGGTGCCGGATTTACACTTAGCCGTTTACATGTCGAAGTAGTATTTCAACTCACTAGATAGATACAGTTTCTGGTTCTACAGTATACCTTGTTAGCTACAGGTCTACTCTGTTTTAGTACTCGTTTGCCATGTTCACCATGCTCAGTTTCTGTCATGATTCTATACTTATCTTTTCGTCGTATATTTTATTATTATTTACAGATTTATGGATTTTGTCATTTATTGAATCTGTTGTGAGATTGTACTCGTTTCACTCCTGACTGAAAACCAACATTTTTCAGGTTTAGCCGCGATCACTCTTAGCACTGGGAAGGCATGGGTATGCTGAGGTCAACCTAGATAGTTGAATTAGTTGTCTTTTCTATTTTTGAGATATTGTATTTTCTAGCAAATGTGAAGTTGTGAAACCTTGTAATTTTTAAACTTGATTTAATAATGTGAATGAGCAATAAATGTATATTTTGTGATTTTGAGCATCTTGGTCGTAACAGCGTTCTACCGCCGACTCTGCGGCGTAGGCTGGCTTGGACACATCTCGTATCCGAAAAGCGGGTACAGATCGTGACACATGTATAGCTAAGTGAGGTTTTGGTCTATTAGGAAGTAAGGAGGAGGGAACCTAGTGGAGAGGTTATGTATCATGTCCTTGATAGGATATCAGTGAGTATATTAAATGAGTAAGGTATTAATATGATTATATATACTAGTATGAGTATGGATACATACTATAAGAACCTAAGATTAGTAAGGATAATTTGACTACCTTAACTAGATGATGACAATTAGACCAAGTTTGACCTAGGTTGACTCAGAGTTGACTAATAACTAGAATTTACCCAGAGTTGACCAAGTTTGACTTGACCTAGATTGGCTTAGAAATCATATAGATTGCATTGTAAACTTTATTTATCTTATTTAAACACTTATAACCTGTACTGCTCTATTTAGGACATTGTGACTCCGGTACAGACATCTGATATTACACTACTATCTTTAGAGTGTCAGGCGAGTACATTCTCTGATAGTTCTCTCATTTACTTGTCAATTACTGTACTTCAGTTCTAGTTAGTTTTATGTGATTCTCTGTTACAACACGTATGGATATTTCTGGATTCATGTATGCGACACACATACCATCTTGTCTGGCCTCTATTACTGGAATCATTGTTGGTATCATCATGTTTGGCTGGACTTATCTTGATTCTCGTGTCAAATTCTGGATTCACTTATATTACGGGGCAGAAAAATATTGAATAAGACATGTAGACATACCTCAAATCTGGAATCTCCAAACTGGAATCTACTGGAAGCATAGCCATCCCTCGCCTGATCAGTGAGTGATGTGCCTGATACCTACAACCGTTTACATGTCGATCTCGGTATTTTAAAACACACTGATAGAATATAGCTGGTCTCACCTGGATTCTTGATCACTGACTAGAATCATCTTATACTGGATTCATCTTGTACTGGATTCATCTTGTACTGATTCGTCTCGTACTGGATTTATATTGGATTTATACTTGTCTTACATTTATTGTCTGGACTTATCATGTTACTCTAGTTCAGCTAGAATCTTATTTTACAGTCTTTATTGCCATGATTCTTTTTTTTAGTTACCTTACTTTTCTTATTTCTTAATTATTTCTCTATACCATCACCTGAATATAAACTACCATGTTCATCAATAAAAATGACTATAACTGCTTTATAGTTCTCTGTCATTTACTTGGAATTTCTAGATGAGTTGTGCTCGTTCCTGTCCTGACTGGACCTGTTGAAAATATTACAATGATTGTTCTGAGGACATTTGCCCTACTTGCCTTGGAGCAGGAGATGGCTTAGATACCTTTGGCCCCGACACTCAGGAGTGATCGGGAGACTGGCTAGTAGACTTGGTTTAGTTTTCATGTTTTGGAACTTGAATTATAATAAGTTGAGATATTATTTTGTTTTGAGATTGTTTGAGATTATTATTTAGTAGTTGGTTTTGTTGTTGTTATTTAGTCTTAGTTATAAACTTCTGTGTTATCATATCGTGCTTAGACTGTGATTAAGATTTCATTATATCTATACTTGTCCTCCGTTCGGAGTTAAAATTTTGACAAGTACATTATATAATTACGTGAGTTGTTGTTTAGATAGTGACCCAGAACAGCGTTCTACTACCGACACTGCGGCGTAGGCTGGACGTACCCACTTTTCGTGCCCCTATACTGGGTGGGTCGTGACAAGGTGAAGTCAGCTCAGTTCAAGCCCAAGTCCAAAGAACCTGGGACTTGTTTCAACTGTGGCAAGAAGGGCCACTGGGAGAGGGACTGCAAAGAAAAATCAAACAAAAGAAGTAAGGTGAGGCTGACTTTGTTGCTATGATTGCGCAGGTTGACTCACCTAGGATTGATACGGACGGATGGATAGACACTGGGGCCTCGTGTCATATTTGTTCAAAGAAGGAGTGGTTCACCACATACCAACCTGTTTCTGAGAAGGTTATGGTGGCAAACCAGACACAAGCTGAAGTAATTAGGATCGGGATGGTGGTACTGCAACTGAGTTTGGGAAAGTCGCTGACGCTTCAGAATGTGAAGCACATCCCTGCTATAGCCAAGAACCTGGTCTCTGGAAGCCTGCTCTGTAACGCAGGCTTGAGGATGGACATTAATGCTAGTCAAGTCATTATGTCTTATAAAGGAACATACTTCGAAAAAACTTTCTGTATCGAAGGGATGTTTAAACTTCAAATTGTAACTCTTATGGAGATAGTGAATGCAGTTTCTTCTTCTGGTTATTCTCTTGAGTTGTGGCATAAGAGACTATGACATGTTCATTGTAAAAGAATAAACAAGAGGTCTAGTCTAGGGCTTATCTCCAAATATGGGGGTAGAAGTTGGAGAAGTGTGAGGTCTGGGCGTAGACAAAGATCACAAGGAAATCGTTCAAGCGGGTAAATCGAAGTACAGATCTTCTGTTGTTGGTGCACTCAGATATCTGTGACTTCAAACAGTTCTCCACAAAGGCCGAGATGAAGTATTTTATTACCTTCGTCGACGACTTCTCAAAGTACGCGTTTGTTTATCTGTTTAAGTCTAAAGATGAAGCATTTGAGAAGTTTAAGGACTTCAAGGGTGAAGCCGAGCGTCAAACCGGACAACAATTCAAGAGACTCAGAAGTGATCGAGGTGGCGAATATAGGTCTCATGAATTCGCATCATTCTGCAGAGAACATAAATTATCAATAAGACAACTGCTTCGTACTTCCCTCAATCAAATGGTATTGCAGAAAGGAAGAAAACATTAACAGCGATGATGAACTCAATGCTGTTGACTGCAGATCTTCCAAATTGCTTCTAGGGTGAAGCAATGCTTACGGCTATGTTCATATTAAACAGAGTGCCGCATGCAACTTCAGAAGTCACTCCTCATGAACTCTGGTTCAAGGTCAGACTCAACTTGAATGTCATTCGAGTGTGGGGGTGTTTAGCGTATATGAAGCTTCCGGATTTGAAGATTCAGAAGCTGGAAACAAGGACTATATTTCTGGGTTATGCTGATAAGAATGATGTTCGGAGGTTCCTTGATATTTAGTCAAATCATATTATTGAATCTCGCGATGCAGAATTCTTTGAAGATAAATTTGTAAGACATAAGAACATTTTTCTCGTAGACATTTCGGAGAACAATGTGAGTGCGCAGGAGGCTCAAGTTTCTTATGAAGAGATAGTCCAAGAAGATGTTGCTGCAAAATAACTATTGAACCAGAACTCGCAGAACCTGTATCTAAGCGAGTGGGGAGACACAAGGACTTCGGAGAGAATTTTGTCACCTATTATGTGGAAGCTGATCTGCTTACCTATGATGAGGCGATAAAGACCAGAGATGTTGTCTTCTGGAAGGAGGGTATTAATGATGAGTATGACTCGATAACCTCCAACAATACGTGGGTGTTGGTCGATTTGCCTGAAGGAGCAAAACCAATCGGATGTAAATGCACTACAAAATTTGTCAGATTAGCGACGCTACAAAACGTCGCTAAACTCGATGAAAACGTCGCTAAGTGAATTTAGCGACGTTTTGAGCGACATTTTGGAAACGACAGAAAAAAATGTGTCGCTAAACGAGAAAATGTCGCAAAACGTCAATAGGGCGACGTTATTTGGCGACGTTATTAACGTCGCTAACTAGCAACGTTATTAAAGTCGCTAACTAGCAACGTTATTAAAGTCGCTAACTAGTGACGTTATTTGCGACGTTTGGTCGTTGATGCTAATTAGCGACTTATATGGCGACGTTATCGTGTGGTGTTCATTTAGCGACACTGTTGCGACGTTTTGGCGACGACGAGCTAACATCAGATTATGGTGCCACGTGTTGCCACATCAGCATTTAGCGATGCTTTTAGCGACATTTATTAACATCGCTAAAAATTAGCGACGAATACTAACGTCGCTAAGTTAAAAAAATATAAACAAATAGGTTCCAGAATACAAATGGAGCTGAAGCCTGAGCAAAAATAAAGAATACAAAATACAGAATCCAATCCCTGGGTTCGCCGACCCCCTCGGTGGAACACTCAACACCGGCACGCACAATACATTCCAGAATATACAAAAAATATAAAGAAAAAATACTATCCGCAATAAACAATATCAATATAATATCCTGAACAAACCAAATCAATATCCCCAAATACGATAAACTCAATATCCTCAACGAAAAAACTGAATATCCCCAAATACGTACAAAGTCAAAAATATAGTACAGTCCAAAAATGCAAAAACAAAACTACTGATTGCCTGGAGCTGGAGCTGGACCCGGTGCTAGAGGAGGAGCGCCACCAGATGAATGCTGTCACAACGTTAGGATCGTCTGATACTCCTCCAGCGACAACAGGTGGACGAGCATGTCCTCCCGTGCACCGTCGAATATAGACGATGCTCCCGACGTACCAGCAGACGGTCGCTCCGTAGCTATATCCTGTAAATATTGTATCTGCTCGACCAACTGCTGCGTAGCCTCCTGCGTAGCGCGAGTCATCTGTTGCAGCGCCTCCATAGTCTCCTCCAGCCTCTCAAAGCATGAGATGAGCGCAGAATCATCTGTATGCGGTGCCCCTATCCTCTGCAGCATCTCGTCACGCAGAGCTGTGATCTGCGCAAGGACGTCATTCTGCTGCTGGCGGAGCGACTCCTCAGTATGTGCGGGGCCGGGCACACTAGTGGCGATCGCAGAGGTCTGTGACGCAATGAAGGCACCATAGGAGCCCCTACCATAGTACGTACCCCTATGCATGCCACCAACGGCTCTCATCCACAGCTCGTCATCTGACAGAGCTAGGGCAGCTGGGGGCTGCTGGAAAGTGCTAGCACCAGCTCCCTCTGACCGTGCCGGCCCGGCTTCCCTAAGCCTCAAAAACTCGGCCTAGAAATAACATATATATGAATTCTCACGTGGTCGCTAAAAATTAATAATAATGCACTAGCATTAAGTAAAACTTCTAAAACTCGGCCTAGAAATAACATCTATATAAATTTTCTACGTAACTAAAAATTAATATTAATGAACTAGCATTAAGTAAAACTTACGTAGGTGTCCTGGACCTTGTCATCTACGAACCGCTCCCCCTTCATGTGCGTGGCGAGGAACAAGATCACCATATTCGGGTCTTCTCCTGATTCAACCTGTTACGAAATTATTATATGATTTGTCAGTTAAGTTGAAAGAAATATATTACTATAAAGTATTAATTATGGGTATACGGCGAGATACGTACCATATGGGTGAAGAAATCCATGATGGACCTTGATCCGCCACACCACTGCGACCCCGCCTGTCGCGCTCTTTTAGACTTCGCGGACTTCTCCTTGTAGGCTTCCTCCTCGAATCTCCTCTTCATTACCGCCCAGTCGGCGGCAGAGATCCAACCCTGAATAGGCTCTCCCCGGCGATCGCGATCCTTTTGGTCGATGATCGCATCCCTAATGAGCTTGCTGGCGATGCTGGAAAATATAGCATCGACAGCAACGACGCGGTAGGGAGGGAAGAAGTAAGTCTGCTGAAAAAATCATAGAAGTACATAAGTTATAATATAAATACTAAATGTTAAAAGAAAATAAACTTTTGCGTACCAAAAAGTGCTCAAACCAGAAGGCCTTCCTGTCGGCCAGGACATCCCTCCAGTTGATCTAGGGCCCCCCGTAGTTCTGTCGCAGGAATGTACCCAGCGACCGGTGTACGGAGGAGGGATAATACCTGTAAAATAAAAATTAAAATTTATTAAACAAGTTTATAATAAATTTAAACAAATTAAATGCAACAATTTTACTTACCGCCTAGTCCGATTACAGGCCCAAATCTCCAACCTCAGATCCCCCTCCGGGCGACACGGAGGATCTGTCTCAAATGGGAGCTGTACTATGCCCGTCCCGCCCCTACCCCTGCCCCTGCCCTTTCCCTCAGCCTGCCCCTCGGCCTCGCCCTCGCCCTCGACGTGGGCCTCGCCATCGCCTCCGACCTCGATGTGGGCCTCGGCCTGCTCCTCAATAGTAGGGTCGACCTTTGGAATACTCGATGGTACTGGCTGTGTAGAAGTAGAACACCCTAGCCTCGAACTGCTAGACCCGGGTATGGAGACACTGACGGCGACTAGATAGCTAGTGTATACTGGAGTGCGGGGGGATGAGGAGTCGATAAGAGTGGTAGATGGAGACTGTCGGGCTCGTCGACTCCAACCAGCACCGGAACCAAATGATCCACGTCGAGCCATATCTAAAAAATACAGAAGTATACCATACTACATCTTAAAAAACAAAAGTATAGCATACTACAGCCAGGGAACGTCGCTAAGTAAACCATACTATATCTGAAAAAAATAAAAGTAAACCATACTACATCTGAAAACGCCGCTTATTAACGTCTCTAAAATAAAAGTAAACTATACTACATCTGAAAATTAAACATATTCAATCCTCTTCTGAAAATTCATCTTGTTTCGATTCCTCTTCCTCTTCACTTCTATCAACTTTCTCTTCCTCTTCTGATACTTCTACCTCTTCCAATTGATAAAACATGTTATGAGGAACTTCCATTGAGTCCACATCGATAATATTTCTAATAAAAGGTAGTTCGTCTTCCTGATAAGCTATCTCGTCGACATCGAAGGTATTCTGAGCTTTAGTCTTACAGACTGCCCACCAATTTGATCTTCCAGCTCCTCATTTTGGATAGCTGGTAAAGTAAACTAGCTGAGCCTGGCTTGGTAGAACAAACGGATCGTAAGCTTGATATCGACGATGATAATTTATGTCAATAAGACCATGTTTGTCAACTCTCCAACCTCGACCCTGGATCGGATCGAACCAGTCACATCTGAACAAGACGATCTTACAAGGTTCTATAGCATAATTGTATGTCAGTTTCAGAATCTTCCGTAAGACGCCAAAGAAGTCATTGCCTGGGTCGACGTCTTTGTAGTTTGAAGATTTTATGCATAAACAACTATTCTTCGTAGAATCCAAATCAAAGAAGTCGTCTCTTATTCGAGCATTTGTTGACTTGAACCTGAAACCATTTACGCAGTAACTTGGCCAGGTCTTCACTTGATAAATTGGCCCCTTGGCTAGAATTTTAATATACTCATTCTCAAGGATTGCCTCCGGACGATCAACCTAAATACTATATAAACGTTGCTAACTTAATTATTATGTGCAAGTATAAATGTACAAAAAAAAATTATGAAGATATCCGTACATGTGCTCTCAACCAAAAAGAAAAATAAAGTCTCATTGCTGTTCTATTTCCTCCTCGGTTGCGCACGGATTGTTGGACGTTGCCTCATCCTTAAACATGCTGAAAAGCATCGAAACATAGGTATATTAGTTATATTCAAAAGCAACGAAGCACACGAAATAATTTTACTTACCCCTCTAGCTTGTCCACTTCTTTCTCGTCGCAGTTGAGCAATACATATAACATTGCAGCGCTAACCTCGTCGTCATTTAGATATCTTTTTTCATTTTACCAGATGGTTTTCCATAGGCAGTAAATACTTTCAGCTTTGCCTCAATACCAACTTCATAGCCATCGTCATTTCTGGGAGCCCTTGTTCTGTTTGTAGCAATATGAGGCTGAAAATACATGGAAATAGAAGTTTGAAATTTCCTCAAGGACATATGCATCACAAATAGAACCCTCCACCCGTGCCTTATTTTTCACCTTCCTCTTGAGGTGGTTCAACTGTCGCTCGAACAGGTACATCCAACGATAACTGACAGGTCCAACAACAAGAGCCTCATAGATAAGATGAATCGGCAAATGCTCCATTGAGTCGAAGAATGCAGGAGAAAAAACTCTCTCAAGTTTGCAAAGTGTTACCACAATGTCCTTCTCTTGCTTCTCTAAACGATCGACGAGCAACTTGCAAGAACAAAGATCTCTGAAGAATATGCTAAGCTCTGTTAATGGATCCCAGACTACCGGCGGTAATAATTCTCAAAATGTAACATGAATTAACCTCTCCATGAATACGTGGCAATCGTGGCTCTTCATTCCGGTCAGTTTACACTCCTTTATGTCGACACATCTTCTTAGATTGGAGACGTATCCGTCCAAAAATTTTAAGTCCTGGATCCATCTACAAAGTCTCACTTTGTCCACCTTGTCCAGCGAGTAGATTGTCTTAGGCCGCAAAAGCTTTCCCTTTCTGTTGTCTATCATGTGCAATGTAGGGCATCTGCATATTCGGCTAAGTCCAATCTAGCCTTCTGATTGTCTTTGTCTTTTCCTTGACGTTTATTACAGTATTAATTATGTTATCAAACACGTTCTTCTCGATATGCATGACGTCAAGGTTATGTCTAATCAGATTTGTGCTCCAATATGGCAGATCCCAGAATATACTCCTTTTGATCCAGTTATGATCTTCGCCAAACCCCTCGCAACGGCTGCTCGTTGTAGGATCTTCAATAGCACTTGGAATTTCTTTTACTTGCTCCTATGTGTCCTCTCCGAACCACATTGGCGGTGGATCGCCCTTCTCCATAGCTCCGGTACGGAATGCAGTTCTCTTCCTACGGTACGGATGGTCTTTCGGCAAGAACTGCCGGTGACAATCAAAGAAGCATGGCTTTCCTCCGTGTCTCAAACGAAAAGCCTTAGTGCGGTCCATGCAATACGGACATGAAAGCCGACCATGAGTGCTCCATCCAGATAACATTCCATAAGCCGAAAAGTCGTTGATTGTCCACATTAGTTGCCCGCATCTGAAAATTCTATTTTTTCGAAGTATCATACGTGTACGCCCTGTTTCTCATAGCTGCTTCAGCATCTATCAACGGCTGTAAGTACAAGTCGATGTTCCTCTTCGGGTTGTTCGGACCGGGAATGATAATAGTTAAGAACATGTAATGTGTCTTCATGCACATCCAAGGCGGTAGGTTGTACGAGTGAGGATTACCGGCCAGCATGAATATTGGGAGCCTGAAAGACCAAATGGGGTAAACATCAGAGCAGAGCCCCAACCTTACATTACGCGCATCAGAAGCGAAATTAGGATATGCTCGATCGAAGTGCTTCCACGCTTCTCTATCAGATGGGTGTTCCAACACTCCTTCGGTCTGTTGTCGCTTGTGCCAACTCATATTTTCGGCAGTCTCTTTCACCATGAATAATCTCTGCAACCGCGGCGTCAACGACAAGTAGTACATTGAAGCAGTCGGTCATCTAGACTTGCCTGCAGCAGTTGGCTTGTAGCGATCAGCACCACAGAATCCGCACACTTCTGCATCCTTGTGATCTTTGTACTAAAGCATGCATCTGTTCTGATAGCATCGATCTTGTCATATCCCATCTAGAGGGATCTCACCATCCTCTTAGAGCGATAGAAGTCTTTCGGTAACTTGGCACCCTCCGACAAGATATCGGTAATCAACTCGAGCACTCTATTGTAGCATTCTTACGATATGTTAAAGTCAGAATTTATGCTCAAGAGCCGAGTGATCACCTCTAACGGTGAATGGTCCTCACAGCCAGGGTATAAAGGAGTCCTTACATTCTCCAGCAACTCCATGAACTTCGTGGCATCGGCATTCGGTACTTCCTTAGCTGCGTCACGATTGTATGGATCGAAACTAGGACCCCAGCGTCGACCATGTTCACGTACTCGTTGTCGACACCAGTTCGATTGTGGACATTCATATAAGGCTCCACAAAAGGCTCCACATAAGGCTCCATATAAGGCTCCGCTTGGAATACTAAAGGTACAAGCTCTCCATGTGAGGTCCATTGGTAGTAATTCAGAAGGAAACCCTTCATGTATAAGTGATACGTCACATCCAATTCTGGTTGAAACTTTATGTTCTGACATTTTGCACACGGGCACTTAATTCCATGCCGTCCATGGATTGAGGAAATGCCTTCACGAATTGGAGGAATTGTTCTACTCCGGCGATGTATTTATCTCGTCACAGCACCTGTCATCTCGAATGCGGTTGTACATCCATGAACGGTCTAGCAGATACATGGATATAGCCATTTCTAGATATCTCAAATAAGAATAAACTTCAAAACTAAAACGAATATACTACATACTACATACTAAAACGAATATACTACAAACTAAAACGAATAACTACATACTAAAATGAATAAACTTCAAACCTAAAACTTCAAAACTAAAACGAATATACTACAAACTAAAACGAATATACTACTACGTCCGTGGCTCGAGACCATTCCTATGAGTATCGGGATCAAGAAAACTACATATTACAAATATCGGCACTATCGGCACTATCGTGTTACAAATTAACCAACCAATAAAACTACGTGTTACAAATATCGACACTATCGGTACGTGGTTTCGAATCGGAGTATCACATTTTTCGGTGTCGAAAAACAAATAACTATTACTAAATTATCAGATTTTTTGGCACTATCGGTGCCCCTGACCCAGCCCCCCCGTACCCTTCCCCCTTCCCCTACACCACTCCTAACCCTAACCCGAACCCTATCCCTAACCCTCCCCCACCAGCCCCCCTCCTTCCCCAATCCCCCAACCCCTACATCACCCCTAACCTTAACCCGAACCCTATCCCCAACCCTTCCCCCACCATCCCCCCTCCCCTCCGAAGCCCCCCCCCCCCCCCCGCCCTCACCCTCCAGCCGCCCTCACCCCCCCCGTCCCTCCCCCCTAATCCGAACCCTAATCCTTCCCATCCTCCATCCCCCCTTCTCAACCCCTGCCCCACCCCCCCCAGCCACCCCCCAACCATTCCTCACCCCCAACCACCCGCACCCCCTGCCCCTCCCCTCGAGCCACAAGCACCCCCCAACCACCAACAACAAATAGAAAGAGAGAGAGAGAGAAGGAGTCACGTATCAGAGGAGAGTCGTCGGAGAGAGTGAAGTCGCCGGAGAGAGTAAGAGTGAGAGCGAGAGCGCCGGAGAGAGTAAGAGCGAGAGCACCGGAGGAAGAGAATGAGAGAGTAAAATGATGGGAGGAAATGAATCGGAGGGGATTTAATTTAGTTATTATTTCGCGACGTTATTACTAACGTCGCTAAATAAGTCGCAATTAGCGACGTTGTAGCAACGTTTCGCGACGACTAGCTCACGTAACTAATATACGTCATTGTCACGTCGCTATTTGTATCGCTAGTAGCGACGGTTACCGACGTTTCAATTATACGTCGCTAATGTACACAATTTAGCGATGTTTTACTAATGTCGCTAAATTTACGTCGCCAATTAAGCAGATTTTAGTAGTGATGGATCTTCAAGAAGAAGATGTAGGCCGATGGAACTGTTGACAAGTTCAAGGCAATGTTAGTTGCCATGGGATTTTCTCAGAAGTAGGGGATCGATTATTTCGGCACATATGCTCCAGTAGCACGGATGACGACCATCAAGATATTGATTGCTCTGAGCGTAATTCACAAGCTGGTAATTTATCAGATTGTAAACCCCCATTTTATTCATGATTTTTTACAATTTTATTATTTTGTTATACATTTTTCTTGATTATTTTATTAGTTTATTTATTATTAGTTTATTGGTATAATTAATGTATGTAATATTAAATATTGGTGTGTATGCTTGTGCTATGCTATTAAATATAGTTTACATAAAATTTAGAATTTTAGACAGTTTATTTATATTTTATTGAAAATTTTCTAAGCTAACTATTGCCTTAAAAGGTTTGCTTATATATATATATATGATAAAAAAATATATATATATATATATATGATAAAAAAAGAAAAAGAAAGTTTGAGTACTGTAGCAATGCTACAGAACTTATATTAAACCCGACCCCCCCCCCTCGTTTCTCTGTTACTTTCTTTCCGAAAACAAAAACCAAATCTTTAGCAAATCTTGTAGAGATTGCTAAATCTCTTTTAAAAATAAATTCTTATCAAATCTCCTTGATCCAAATCCTTTCCCAACCCAAAGTAACTGCATACAATTGATACAACCGAGTAAAACTCGAATTTGGAGAAACCTAATTATATAAGCATACAGCCGTCGAGTGCTCATCCTAACACCTCACGACAACCCTAGCAGCATCACCGACCTATTCCCCAGCCTCGGGCGAAACCCCCTGATGCCTGCAAGGCGCCGTCGCCGTCGCTCGCCGCCGGACAACAGCCAGCCCCGCCAGAGCACCACGAACAGAGCTACCTCTATTCAGCTTTCAGCCGCCCAAGTACCTTCTTCCCCATCGTACAACTTCCATTATACTCGATCATTTTTGCTTCTATAAACTCGAATAGATAGCCTATATAACCCTCTGCAAATCCCTTCAAAGAGATTTGGAAGATACCCACTGCATCGACACAGAGGTCGACGTAAAGTCGAGCGCGTACTGTTCAAAAAAACAGAGCATAAAGCTGCCCAACCCTTCAACTTGGAAATCGAGTTTTGACTCATACAGTAGGATTCTTGAAAAACTACTTAAGAACAGTTGTAGACAACCTAACCATGGTTACAATGCACCTTTTTGTGCTATGTTTTAGTTACTGTACAGAAAGTTACGTGACGTTAAACTTATGCAAAAATCTGTTTTAAAAACATTGGGAATCTAGAAAAAAAATTTGATATGGCGTGCGCCTTGACAAATCGGGCGACGTGGTCGCACACCATATACATCGAAAGGCGCGTATGGATGTTGCGGACATATGGAAACTGACGAAATCCGATTTTGTTGCGTGTGCGCGACAAAATCAGTGTGTATCCGTCAAGATACCCCGTATCGACACTTTGCAAACTTGACCATAACTTCGTGTACATTCGTCGGATCGAGACAAAACTTGCTCCAACAGGTCCAAATCAAAATTTTAGTCCTATGTGCCAAGTTTGGTCCAAATCTGAGAAGGTCGACCGGAAGGCCTATTTGGCGGGCCCCCGCGATCCAAACTAACGGACAAAATTGTACACGACTTATCGAAATCCAAAATTGGAAATACCATTGAGTTCATCTCGGAAAACCGAATCTATAGACATATAGTTTGATGACTTTAGAGACTGTAGGTTCTGGCACGCGTTTTGGTACAAAGCGGGTCCAACGACGAACATCATTTTGACCCAAAATTACAATTTTGTCCCTGTTCCAGAAATTGATTTTTGGATAGGCGTTTCCTAGGTATATCTTTTTCACCGAGAAATTTTTTATGTTTGTTTCAGCATCCGAAGTCATCTGTGATTTGTGAGTTTTGTGTTGACGCTTGCGACAGTTGGATTTGTCCTCCTCATACTGTAGGCAAGTATATCTTGCCATAGATTCTGATTGTGCTCATTTATTTTCATCATATTTTATTATTGCATATTTATTTCTCGTATTTGTTCTTTGTTTATATATTGTGCGTCCAAGTCACACTTGGGTGCAAGCGACTAGATTTAGTCGTCCTCGTTATTTTATATCATATTTTGCATGTCGACCTTGTGTCAGTTGACCACCCTATGAGAGTGGGATATTTTCATATCCCCTATTGCCTTGACACATGTGTATCACGTGATGAGTGAGTTCATATAGGACACTGACCTGCGTACAAGACTGACCATCGATACGTATGGGACTTGGGACGAATAGGAGGTAACTGCTATTAGTGAGTCGAGTTAGAAGCCATAGCAGTTGCCAACTGGACAGGTTGTGGATACATCTCGGACAAGAGCATTGGAGGGAGGGGATAGCTGCTAGCGTAGGGGCTATATTTACTTTTTATACATATTTATGGGTTGGTAGTGACTTAGATGAGCGCTACTTGCTGCCCGGCCGCAAGGGTATCGGATGAGCGCTACTTGATGGCCACTCTTTATTACTTGCGTGATCCTAAAACCTCTGCGTAGAACGTTGTCTCAAAGTGCATCTCACATAGACGGTTAGGAAAACCTGTAGTGTCATAGTGGCGTATTTTCACATTCAGTTATTTAGACATGTTTTTCTGTAACTTGTTACGTCCCTCTGAGGACCTGGTGATCTCTCCAGGATTAGACGAGCAGGACTATCCCCAGGAGTTCAGAGCAGCTTTGGATCCTTCTTACGTTGATGATGAGGCATCTCCCACTGATACTTAATTTTCTTCTTTATTATCTGAGACTATGTAGTGGACATCTTTTATCGTCATCTTCTGTTTCGAGGAGGTTGGACTCCATTTAGTTAAGACTATTTTCATAGTTGTTTGGAGTGGGTATTTCCACCCGGCTATCTCTTGATTTCTCTTATAATTGAACTTATTATTCATTCTGTGTTGAGCTGTGGATGAGATATAGTTATTTATATTGTGGCTTATCATGTTATATTATTTATAGCTATGTACAAATATGAGGATACCACATATTGGTGTATTCTTCGTATATGTGCAGCTGGCATGCTGACGTACTCAGTATTATGTATTATGGGACTGGGGCGTTATACAGATGGATGTTAAAACCACTTTCCTGAGTGGTGAATTGACCGAAGAGATTTACATGAAACAGCTAGAAGGATTTATCGTCAAGGGCCTCGAAGACAAAGTTTGTAAGTTGGTGAAATCTATGTATGGTCTGAAGTAGCTCCCAAACTGTGGCATAAGAAGTTTGATAAAGTCATAAGATTAAATGGCTACAAGGTCAGCGAGACGGACAAGTGTGTATACACAAAGTTCGCTGATGGAAGAGGAGTTGTCGTTTCTCTTTACGTGGATGACATACTGATATTGCGTACAGATCTATCAAGTGTCACTGAGACAAAGAAGTTCCTCTCATCTAATTTCAGCATGAAGGGCTTAGGGGAAGCTAATGTTATCCTGGAGATAAAGATCATCCGGACGGAAACTGGAGTGGCATTATCACAGTCTCATTACATTGAGAATATGCTTACATGCTATGGATATCAGGATCTTCCAGGAATCTATACACCATATAGGTGTGATAAGAAGCTGAAGCCAAATCCAAGGGAAAGCGTCAGACAGTTGGAGTATTCAAGCGTCATCGGGAGTTTGATGTATGCGACTACTGCCACAAGGACTGATATAGCTTTTGTCGTATGGATGCTGAGTCGGTTCACGAGCAATCCAGGTGTAGAGCACTGAAAAGATGTGACGAGGGTCATGAAATACCTCAAAAGGACTCAGAAGTATGCACGACACTACTGCAAAGATCCAAAAGTAGTGGAGGATTTCAGTGATGCATGCTGGTGCTTAGAAGTAGAGAGTGAAAGGTCCACATGAGGATATATTTTCTCCATGGGTGGAACTGCTATATCGTGGAAGTCAAAGAAGTGAACTATATTGTCTCACTCTTCTATGGAATCTGAGTTCTATGCACTGGCGGCTGCAGCGGATGAAGCAGAATGGCTTCGGGAGCTCATGCATGATCTTCCATTGGTTGGTGCACAGATACTGACGGTACCGATATACTGCGACAACCAGGCGACTACAGTGGTGGCATCGAATGACATCTTCAATAGCAAGAAGGAGACTGTACGTCTAAGACACATGGCGGTAAATGATCTTACTAAAAGAGGAGTTATTATCGTAGTGGATGTTCAGAGTCAAGAGAATCTGGCAGATCCGTTCACCAAAGGTCTCAAGCGCTAGCTGGTTGAAGACACAGCAGGTAAGATGGGCTTGAAGACACTATAATATTATGTCTTTGTAATTCTACTACAAAGCTTTATGCTATTAGTTCAAAGAGAAATCTACTAGGCATCTAGCTTTTAGTTCAAAAAGGACCATTGATTGGAAGAATATCAGGAATAGTGGGTAGTCCTTTGGGATGTTGCGGGGTTAAGAACTCAGAACCACTATTGTCTACTATTTGTTCTTTATAACGAACAAAGTCCTATGGGAGGATGGCGTGGAAGCCTTAATGAATTCTCAGACATCTGGGATGTCTGGCGTGCTTTGCAGGAAGCACGGGTAGAACAATACTACAAGGAGCGTAGTACTCCATGCTACAGTGGAGTGACACCACATGAGGTTCCTAGTGAGGATAAAGCCTCGGCTTCGGGCCAAGTCACAGCGGCGTAGCACTGCACATAGGCAAGAGGGCCTAATGCTGTATGATAAAGAGTGGTAGGCAGCACTATAAAGAGTCTCGGCCACATGTTACAGTGGGTGACACCACATAAGATAGGGCCTCGTATTTGCAAGCCATGTCACGACGGCGTAACACCGTAAGAAAGCGAAGGCTTCATGCTGGATAGTTTGGCACTACAAAGAGGTTGGGCCTCATGCTACAGGTGGTATGACATCACATAAGACAGGATCTCGGCTTTCGGCCATGTCATAGCGGTGTAGCACCACAAGGAAGCAAAATGCTTCATGCCAAAGACTCTTTAAAAGAACTCATCTAAAGTGTATGGATAGAGATGTAGGCCATCTCTTGAGGGAAATCTTGTAGGACACCCAAAATACATAAACCAAACCATGCTGGCACAAGGCCTTTAATGTACAGTCAGAAGCGTAGTTGATGTCATTATATGAGTGGGAAGAATTGCAGTTATGGTGCAGAATTCAAGGCTTAGTCCATTCTTGTATCATGCTGTCATTTAACCCTTGCGGAAAGATCTAAGTCGTAGCGACATCTATCCTAATGCATGATGGACAGTCACTGTGGGAAACACGTAACCTATATATAGAGATATATGGGGGATTGTTGGTGTTTTGCTTTAGAAACTAGAAAGATAGCCCCATATTGGAAAAAAACCAAATAGATAGTATCTCTATATAAAGCTTTGCTTATGTTGAGAGATCACATGAAGTATGGGGAGGCATATGGGTGCTATGTGGGTACATTTTTCTATTGGAAAGAAGGCTAAACCGATAAAGAAACATTATACTTTTTGTCATGCTCATGGGATAATTCCCTTTTGGAGCTAAGCTCCGAAGGGGCTTAGCGACTCGGACACGGGCTCAAGGGGGCAAAGTGGCACTTTGTTGGCACACTTTGCACTTGGCATGTCAGCAACAGCACAAGGCGCCTTGTGTGCAGTTGATGCGCTCGTGCGCTCGTCTCTACACGAGTCCCATGCACAAGTGCATGCGCAGGGGTCGCGCAGGTGCACGCACGGGAGCTGTACAGAAGCCATGCAGGTGCATACACAGGAGCTGTGCAGGAGCCGCGGGGCTGCGGCACAGCTGTGCTGTGCTGCGCGCGTGCGGTGTTGTACTGTGCTGCTCGCCTACACGCTTGCTGTGCTGTGCTATGCGCCTGCGTACTTGTGGTGCTGCTGCGCGGTTGTATGCAGGCTGATCGGCTAAAGGGCGTAGGCGGCTAATGATGTAGCTAATTGGAAGATTTGAGCAGTTATGAAAAGATTGGGTTAATTGATCAGATTCGATTTTTGTGGGATTTGAATTTAATTTTTTCAAATCTGTTCATTATTCGCTCCTAACTTTTCGTAATCAGTTACGATCAGGATTAGGATTAGGGTTTCGGCCCTTCTCTATAAATACTCTCTTCGTGCCTTCATTGAGAACTTACGCCAAAATAAAGTGACGAAGAGAGTTGTGCCGCTGCTGCCATTGGAGTTCTTCGAGTTCGTGAAAGGAGGTGACAGCGAGCGTTCCAGAAATTATTTCGAACTTGCTGGCTCCTGGGAGCAGATCGCAATAGGATGAATCTTGCTTTTAGCAACGGTGATCTTTATCACCCCAGTAAAGTCATTGCATAAACTTCGGTTGAGAACGAATTTCATCTCGTTGCATCAACTTCGGTTGAGAACGAATATTCACCTTTGTTGCGTTAACTTCGATTGAGAACGAGTTTTAATCTCTCCTTAGGAGAACGAATTCTTGGTCTCTCTGGAAGTAAGAGATCGAGATTTCCATCTAACGATCTGTTTCGGGAATAACACATGCTTGCTCTGGAGCGTTGTCCTAAGCAGAAGGGGATTGTCCAAGTTCAAAGTCTTATCGGGCTTACCTATGGGCTGGTCCTACCCATACATCAATTTAGTTATCAGGTTCCATTTCGTGTGTGGGGGGGGGGGTAGGCGGGGGGGGGGGGTGTTGCCCTAGATGAAACTAAATTTGGTTGAACCTTGACCCTTATTGTTGGTCGGTACTTGGAGCGATCCCAATTTCTCACGGGTCACACTAAGTCTGGAGTGTTATCCTAGCAGAAGGGAATTATTCAAGCCCAAAATATTGCGACTTACCCTAGACTAGCCCTGCTCATTCATCAATTTACTTGTTAGGTTCCATCTTGAAAAGTTAACCTAAACATCTGCAGTGGCATGCATAATTTCACCATTAAATAAAAAAATTGCTCAGAATTGGATTGTTCATTACACAATTATCAAAATTTACACATATTTGATATAGCAAAAAAAAAAAAAATCCAAACAGGGTAAATAAAAAACGTATACGTCTAAAAGCTATACAATTAGGGTTTGTTTGGATCGATGTAAGAGCATCCACAGTGGAAGAGATTTCAAGTGCTATATTTTAACTTTAGTTAAATTTTGTAACACTTGAAGGCTACAGTGGGCACCTGTCCATACTTCAAAATTAGTAGAAAGCTAAAAGACACTCCAGATTTGGAGTATGTCATAGCTCTGATATTAATTTTTGGGTCCACCAAATTAATCGATCTTACCAAAATGGAAGAAAAATAAAGAGAAAAAAGAGGGATAAATTTTTTTTACCAAACAATGAAGGAAAATAAAGAGAAAAAGTGAAAGGATGTTAATTTGGAGTATCTTTTTGGAGTGTACCATTGCATGCCAATATCAATGAGATATTTCAAAAGTAATAATTTACACAATTTTTATAATTTTTTAATAATTTGAGTATGTGTTTGGAATGTATCCACGGTAGATGCTCTAAGTTGGAATAAGTGTAAAAGTGATTGATGTAACATTGCATCTGATCTCACATATGCACCAATATCCAAATTATCAATTGTATTTGGTTACAAAGTATCTTGTATCTTGGAAGTGGATATGTTCACACTTTAAATGTTTGAATAGAAGAGTGAAAGTGAGACACCTGTGTCGGAAAGAAAAAAAAAATTTCGTTCCCTTATTTGGTTTTGAGATACAACTAAAAAAAGAAGCTGTTGCGAAGAAAAAGTACTAATAACCTGTCAGAATAGTGCCACTTTTATCGCAGTTTCAAACTTTATCCAAACATTAGAGGCTGCATATGCAATAAAAGTGGTATTTCACACCACTTTTAGGCTAGTTACATGAAATTGAACCAAGGGACTGACATCATTCCTAAGATGAAATCTGTAATAGTAAAATGTGTTGGTGTTTTTTGCCTTTGGACTAGGAAAGATAGTCCCACATCGGCTACGCCAAATGGTGAGTATCTCAATATAATGCATTGCTTGTGTTGAGGTGTGCACATGAGGTGTGGTGGGACACAAGTGTGTGTCATGTGGGAGTATTTTCCTAGAAAGAAAAAAAGGATCAATTCTAACAAAGATATAAGTTAATTTTTGTTGTGCGGACTCGGACTCGGATACGGACTCCAGGATGTCTCGTGCATGCACGGGAGTGTTCGGGGTGTAGGCGTGGACTGGCACACTTCTATGCTGATTGTGGGATGATCTAAAATATCAAACTCTATTTTGAGTATTGGTATTTAGTTCCACATCGGATAGGAGAAGAGGTGAAGTCTCAACTGCACTCTATAAATAGAGCCCCTTGGCCTCCTTTGAAAGATGCACCAAAAAGAGAGTTAAGAGAGTTTGTAAAGTCCATGAAGCCCGTTCAAGTCTCAAAAATTGACTTACGAGCGTTCCAGAAGTTCTTCGTGAACTTGCTGGTTCCTGGAAGCAGATCGTGTTGGGACGAATCTTGCTTTGAGCAACGGTGATCTTAATCACCCCAGCAAGAACCTTTTCTTTCCTTTTCTTCTTTCTTCTCCTTCATCGAGATTTATTTTCTGATTATTGTTGCTTTTGTAATCAGATTCATATTATAGTGTTCCTATTGGATCTCAAGAATAATCAGAAGGGGAACGTTTGTTTGAACCTCTGATCTCGACATTGAGTCTACCATCTTTGATCAAGCCCCGGGACTAACAATCTCAAAGCAAGATCCTTGTAGATGGAGAACTCTCATGCTTCTCCCATCGATACCAGCTTTAACAAGTTAGAAAAATTCGACGGAGAATATTTCTAAATCTGGAAGAGAAAGGTCACCCTTAATCTTCAACTCGTGAACGTAGACCATGTGTTGATTGAGGATGAACCGACGATTCCAAAAGGAGGAACTGTCGATGCTATTGCTGCTGCACTTGTCAAGCAGAGCAAATGGAAGAGAGAAAACAGCATCTCTAAACTGCTGATTCTCAATTCTATGGAAGACTCTCTGGCAGAGTCATATTCCAAGAAGGAGAAGGCCAAAGAGATATGAGATTCTTTGGGTAAGATTTATGAAGATGATAAGAACAAGTCCAAAATCTTTATCGTCGAGAAGTACCACAAGTGGCTCTTCGAAGACGAGATGACGATGCTACCTCAAGTGAAGGAATTCCAGAAGTTGTTCCAGAAGTTGGATGACGAGAAGATGCCCTTCGTCGACAAGTTTATCGTTGGAGGGATAGTCTCGAGACTTTCTGCTGGTTGGAGCAACTTATATGCTAGAATACATCGGAAGAAGCTGGATATTAGCTTGGAAGATCTTCTACAAGAGATCTACGTTGAGGACGAAATACGATCTCAACAGAAGATAGACTCTCTGTCCAAACAACTGGTTAAGGCCAACTTGGCACAAATAAAAGAGTTCAAGGGGAAGCAGGTGGCTTTTCATCACAAGAAGAAGGACTCCACTAATCTAAAAGTGAACGGTCCTTCGTTCAAGCAACATAAGTCCAAGTCCCACGTGACTTGCTTCAACTGTGACAAGAATGGCCAATACATGAGTGAATGCAAATCCAAGCCCAAACTAAAATAGCAGGTATAGCTAAACTTGGTTATTTTGATTACTTAACTTGGTTACTATTATTGCACAGGTTGATTTATCTAGCGTTGTAGCTGACTAGTGGTCTGCCACTAGTGCATCTGACCACGTGTGCTCTCAAAGGAGCTGTTCACCAAGGATGAGCCATGTTATGACAAAGGTCTCGATGGCAAACATATATCTAACAGAAGTTCTGAAGATCGAGACAGTGGTTATTAACCACCGACAAGAACACTGGAATGTGTTTTGCACGTACCAGAGATTTTTTGGCGATATGATCTCATAAAGTCTGTTATCTGATTCAGACTTGAAAGATGGACATTCGTACTAGCCAGATGGTAATTTTTTGGCGAGGAACATGCTTCGAAAAGATGTTCGGTACTGAAAGAATGTTCAAACTTCTGCTGATGGCGATGAAGTTACTTCATTGAGTAGACTGAGAGTTGTTCTATGACAGAAGCAGACTCAAGCTGTCCTACTGGGACCTTATCTTCGGAATGTGGGGGTAAGGAGGTGGAGAAGTTTAAGGTCTTTGCAGATACAAGACTGTTGGGAAGCTGCTCAGACGATTGAACTAAAGTACTGATCATCTGGAGTTAGTACACTCAGATATCTGTGACTTCTATCAATTCTCCACAGAGGCCGGTTCGAAGTGTTTCTCGAAGTGCACGTTCGCATGACTTCTCAAGTAGAAGGATGCAGCATTCGAGTAGTTCAGAGACTTCAGGGCTAAAGCTGAACGCTAAACCGATCCACAACTACTCAGAAGTGATCGAGATGTAGAGTATATGTCTCATAAATTTGCATCGTTCTACAAAGAACATGGAATCATCAATGAGACTACTGCTCCATATTCTCCTCAATCTAACGGGGGTAGCAGAGAGGAAGAACAGAACATTGACAGAAATGATGAACTCAATGCTGCTAACTACGGGTCTTCTTAAATGCTAATGGGGAGAAGCTGCATTGACGACCACTTTTATTCTAAATAGAGTGCCGTATGCAACTTCGGACGTAACTCCTCATGAACTCTGGTTCAAAGTCAGACCTGACTTGAATGTCATTCGAGTGTGGGGGTCTCTGGCTTATGTGAAGCTCTCAGATCTGAAGATTCAGAAGCTGTGGACTAGGACTACGAAGACAATCTTCTTGGGGTATGTCGAGAAGAGTAATGTTCGAAGATTTCTTGATATTGAGTCAAATCATATCATCGAATCTCGTAAAGACAATTTGAAAGGCACAAGAACATTGTTCTAACGGACATTTCGGAGAATGATGAAGGTGCAAAGATGACTGAGATCTTCAACGAGCCAGTTATCCAAGATAAAGTTGTACCGAGGAAACAACGATTGAACCAGAACTCGCTGAGCCGTCGTCGAAGCGAGCGAGGAGGCCGAAGAACTTCGGAGATGACTTCATCACCTATCATGTGGAAGCAGATCCGCTTACATATTATGAGGTTATAAAGACCAGAGATGCTGTTTTCTGGAAGGAGGCGATAGACAATAAAATTGAATCAATCACCTCCAATAACACTTGGGTGTTGGTTGATCTACCTAAAGGAGCAAAACCTATCGGATGCAAGTGGATCTTCAAGAAGAAGATGAAAGCTGATGGAATCATTGACAAGTTCAAGGCCAGGCTAGTGGCAAAGGGGTTATCTCAGAAGCAGGGGATCAATTACTTTGACACGTATGCTCCTGTAGCCCGGATGACCACCATCAGAATATTGATTGCTCTCGCAGCGATACATAATATGGTGATACATCAGATGGATGTGAAAACAACATTTCTGAATGGCGAGCTGATCGAAGAGATCTACATACAACAGCTAGAAGGGTTTGTCGTCAAAGGTCTTGAAGACAAAGTCTGCAAGTTGGTGAAATCTCTGTACGGTTTAAAGCAAGCTCCTAAAATGTGGCATGAGAAGTTTGACAAAGTCTTAAGGTCAAATAGCTACAGGGTCAGTGAAACAGACAAGTGTGTCTATACGAAGTTTGCTGACGGAAGAGGAGTCATCGTTTGTCTATACGTGGATGACATGCTAATCCTAGGTACGGATATAAGCTGTGTCACAGAGATAAAGAAGTTCCTCTCGACGAAGTTCAGTATAAAGGACTTGGAGGATGCTGATGTTATCTTGGGACTCAAGATCATCCGGACAGACACTAGACTAGCGCTGTCACATTCTCATTATGTTGAGAAGATGATCACTCATTACGGGTATCAGGATCTTCCAGGGATCGATACGCCGTACAAGTGTGATTTGAAACTGAAGCCTAATTCAAGGAAAAGCATCAGGCAGCTAGAGTATGCAAGCGTAATCGAGAGTTTGATGTATGCTACTAATGCCACAAGTCCTGACATAGCTTTCGCTGTGGGAATACTGAGTCGTTTCACGAGCAACCCAGGCATTGAGCACTGGAAAGCTGTAAAACGGGTTATGAAATATCTCAAGAAGACTCAGACATATGCACTGCACTATAGCGGAGATCCGCCGGTAGTGGAAGGCTTCAATGATGCCAGCTGGTGCTCAGAAGTGGAGAGCGAGAGGTCCACAGGTGGATACATTTTCATAATGGGTAGAGCTGCTATATCGTGGAAATCGAAGAAGCAGTCTATGCTCTCGCGGTCATCCATGAAATCTGAGTTCTTTGCACTTGATACCGTAACGGAGGAAGCAGAATGTCATGACCTGCACCCGAATATACGGGTACGAATACGTGGGCCACGCCTAGCCTACGCCACAGTATCGACGATAGAGCGCTGTCAAGTACCCTAAACTAACTACAACATCTAAAGATCCATAACTAGAAATGTACTCATGTCACATCACGAAAACTAAGGAAGATAAGATAAGAAATAATAACAATATCACTAGAACAACT
Source organism: Iris pallida (assembly GCA_029216955.1). Taxonomy (NCBI): domain Eukaryota; kingdom Viridiplantae; phylum Streptophyta; class Magnoliopsida; order Asparagales; family Iridaceae; genus Iris; species Iris pallida. The sequence goes on along the minus strand of JANAVB010044214.1, from coordinate 573,760 downwards.
AGAATCTACAAGGATCATAAGACAGGAAAATAAAGAAGGATCAACAAGACTAACTAAGGATAACTACCAGGCAACTCACATAGAAGAATAGTGAGATCCACCTCAGCTAGCAACATCATGAGGTTCAATACTGAGGGCACAACTACTCCTAAAATTTTGTCAACATATCCAGTCGGGATGGAACGAGCACAAATCTCAAATAACAGTTCTAATTAGACGATATTGAAAATGTAGCAGTAAATAGAGAGAATATACAAGAAATCATGAATGTACATGTGAGTATCATGGCAAGGTAAGCTGTAAATCTAGAGCTAGAACAAGGCAAGTAAAACTTATCATGGCATGTACAAGAATCAAGAATCATCTATCTAAGTGTGTGAGTACTAGCTACAATATGTGGCCAGCTTGGGTCTGCACAAGGTCATGATCTAGCCAATTATACGTGTGGTGTAGGATTGGCATTCACAAGGTTCATAAGATATACAAGGCGGGTATTGACCACACATCTACACTAATACTCTCCGTCCCCGACCAGTATAGTGGATCCAACCATGACACTTCATGACACGTGATTCTCCGAGAGGGTAGCTAGCGTTCGCAGGAATCGTGTCTATACAATACACAAGGAACTAGAAAGACTTGCACAAGATATACCAAGGAAAGCGAGGAATAACATCTCATGACGGGATCCAGAGAAATACCAATCCGTGTGAACAATGTGTCAAGAGAACAAGGGTATCTACACTAAATACAAGAAACATAAATGATATCATAAAATAGAATTATTATCAGAGAATGTACTCGCCTGATATCTGGTGGAATATGTCAACAGAGTCTAAGAATAGTGTCTCGAGGACCTATAGATGGAATACTATATTAATATAAGGGTTTAGAAGTAAAATCAAGTCATACTAAGTCAACTAGGTCACAAGAAGTCAAACCAAGTCAAACTGGGTCAAACTAGGTCAATGGTTGACTTACAGTTGACTTTTAGTCAACTGGTCAACTTTGGTCAACTTTAGGTCAAACTAGACTAACGTTGACTAATAGTTTACTTTGGGTCAACTGGTCAACTCTGGTCCAGTTCTAGTCAATTTAGGCTACGGTTGACGTTTGGTCAAAATAGTCAACTGTGGTCAACCAAGGTCAAAACTAGTCTAACCTAGGTCAATGCTGACTGTACTTCGATGTTCAGTCAAAGTAGTCAACCAAGGTCAAACAGGGTCAAGGCTAGTCTCTAGAAACATCTACAGGGTCAACACATTCAATTTCAGTGGTTGTGAAATCACTGGAATCGATGGATCTCAAAATACCACAAAAGGAGAAAGATTATAATACTATGGTAAAAACCTACAGATGTTGTCGGATGGTGAAACAACCATTACCAACATGTCCAGGATGGTCAAATTAGCTAGGATAGCCTATCCATAAGTTCAATTTGGACACAGGGGCAAAAAGGTAATTTTGAGTCAAAACGGTGTCCGTGTCGGACCCGCTTTGCACCGAAAAATGTGCAAGAATACTAGTCTACTAAACCTAACAAATTATATGTCCACGAATCTAGAATGATGATACGAACCCAACGGTATATCCAGAATTGAATTCCGTTGACCCGATCTCAAATTGGTCTGTTGACCAGGACATTAAAATTCCGATTTGCACGGAAAAGCGTGTCGGAGCCAATGTCCTCAAAAATCAATAAATTATATGTCAACGAGTCCATAATGAAGATACGAACTCAACGGTATATCCAGAATTGGATTCCAATGAGCCGAACTAAAAATGACCTGTTGACCCGGATATTGGTATCCGACTTACACCGAAATGCGTGCCGGAACCAATGTCCACTAAAACCTAAAAAATTATATATTAAAAAGTCTAGAATGATAATACGAACTCAACGGTATATCCAGAATTGGATTCCGATGAGCCGACATCAAAATGTCCCGTTGACCCGGACTGTGGGGCCTGCTTTGCACCGAAATGCGTGCCAGGGCCCACGTCCTCCAAATCTAACAAACTTTATATGAAAACGTGCCAGAACGACGCCACGAATCTACTGGTGGTGTCAGAAATTGAATCCGGAGTCCCGGGTTCAAAAATAGAATTTTACAAGTTAGAAATTACGAATTCGGACGGCCAACTTTGACGTCGAATTCAACCAATCAAACGTGCTCATAATGAAACAAAACTGGAGGGGTAGGAAGAGGGTTATACCAGCTTCACATAGGAACTAGTGGAATACCAGACAGAGCTGCGATGGAGGAGATACGAACCGACAAAGTTGGCTCCATAAAACTGTCCAAAATTTATACAATTTAAACTGTCAACTTGGCGGCCGGTTTTGATGTATCAAACGATAAAATTAACGGACGAAAATTGAGGGAAGAGAAGATGGATATATCGAGATTGTGACGGAGCGAAGAAATTACTGATCCAACGATCGAATTTCTCGAAAACCGTGCACGAAGTCGCTACGATAAAACACCATTTCAACTTTGTTTCCGAGCTCGTCACGACGGGAACCCGTGCCAAACGCACAAATCGGGTACGTGGCACGTCGGGGAAGGAGGCACTAGCCTCCGGGGGTCGTCGAAGCTGCACGCGACCTGGCGCGGCACGGCGTGCGGTGGTGGGCACGGCCGACGGGCTAGCTGAGCACGGCAGCGACGTGGCGGCGGTTTGGTGGAGGTGGGTGATGGAGATGATGATGAAGGTGGTGGTAATGGTGGTGGTGATGGTGGTAGTGAATGCTGATGAAGGTGAAGAATAGGAGGAGGAGAGGTTGTCGGGGAGAAGCCCGACGAGGTGAGAGGTGGTGGTGTGTGGTGGCGTGAAGAAGTAGAAGGAGGAGGGGGTGTCGGCCACATGGGGAAGGGAGTAGTATTGATGGTGTGGTGTGTGTGTGAGTTGATGAGAAAATAAGAGAGAGAGAGAGAATGAGAGTGAGGGGTGTTGTTCGACTGAAGAGGGAAAGGAGTGAGGTGACGGGGGTGTTGTTTAATAAAGGAGAGAGAGATATTATATGTATGTATATAATATATAAAGAGGGAGAGAGAAATAGAGATGTTTGTAGAAAGATATTGAAAAATAGAAAAAAGTGGGAATTTATGTGGGGTGTTTGGGTAGTCACGAGAGGACAACATGGAGCTTGTGTTCGGGTTCGGTCGAGCCAGGTCGGATCAAAATCGGATATGGTGAAATATTTGAATTAAAATAGGTATTTATGATCATGGAAAAATAAGTAACATGCGGGAACTCAAATAAATGGGACACAAGTGTCGTGTGGGTAGTAGGCTTCATGTGGGCCATGTCCATACTTTTGGTCGACTAAGTTGGATCGATGTCAGTTCCCGAAATTAAATTGGAAATTAAATCAGGTTTTACGGTAGATAATTAATTGGCCTAAATTGATCCGAAAGTTGTGCGAAGGAAATGAAGTACAAAATGGAGTGTCCGAGTAGGACACGAAGGTCATGGGTATAGAGCGTCTCGAGTAGATCATTCATGAGAAATTGGTTCTGAGAAAATAACTGGTCTTGTGCTCCTAAATTAAAAGTTTCGGTAACGTGCAAACGATAATCAAAGATAAAAGTAGGAATAATTATTCAACGATTAATTGGTCTAAGTTGACCCGAAGTTGCGCAATACAAAAAGAGCACAAGGAAACGAGTTCGAGTGGGACACGGTATATAAACATGAAGATAATCTCGTCTACTACCAACTTCAAGAAGAAAGTTTCTAGAGACTGGCATCCCTGATGCTCTAGAAATCAAAGTCACGGTAAAGAGCATTAATGATCAAAATTAATAAATTAAAATGAATTATCGAGAATAAATCATTTTAGAAAATTTGAAAATAAATTTCGGAATTTCAGGGGGCTTACACAGAATGGCTTCGGGAGCTCATGTATGATCTTCCAGTGGTTGGGGCACAAATACCGGGGATACCGATATACTGCGACCACCAGGCGACTGCGGCGGTGGCATCAAATGACCTCTTCAACGGGAAGAAGAGGACTGTGCGGTTGAAGCACAAGATAATACACGATCTCATCAAGAGGGGTGTTATTACAGTGATTGATGTTCGGAGTCAGGAGAACCTGGCGGATCTGTTCACCAAGAGCCTCAAGCACCAGCTGGTCGATGACACAGCTTATAAAATAGGCTTCAAGGTATTCTGATATTATGTTATTACAATCCTACCATAAAGTTTTATGCTATTAGTTCAAAAAAAATCTACTAGGCATCTAGCTTTTGGTTCAAGGGAGGACTATTAACCAGAAGAATATCAGGAACGGTGGGTACTTGTCCTCTGTGACATGGAGAGGTTACGAACCTACAACCTCTGTTGTCTACTGTTGTTTTCTGCGGAAAACGGATCCTGTGGAAAGGTTGGCTTAAATGCCTTAATGAGTTCTCAGGCAGAGTGAATGCCTGGAGTGCTTTACAGGAAGCACGGTAGCGCAACACTACAAGGAGTGTAACTCCATGCTACAGTGAGGTGACTTCACCATGAGGTTCCTAGGTAGGGGTAATGCCTCGACTTTGCAAGCCAAGTCACAGCGGAGTAGCACCACAAATAGGCAGGTAGCCTAATGCTGTATGATATTCATAATAAAGAGAGGTAGACAGCACTACAAAGAGGACGATGTCCTCATGTTACAGTGGCATGACACCACGAAGAGGTACCAGGTAGGATAAAGTCTCGGCTTCGCGAGCCATGTCATAGCGGTGTAACACCGTACGGAAGCACAAGGCTTCATGCTGGATAGTTTGGCACTACAAAGAGGCTTGTGACCTCATGCTACAGTAGTATGACACTACGATGAGGTACCAAGGTGGGGTAAAGCCTCGGCTTTAAGCCATGTCATAGCGGCGTAGCACCACAAAGAAGCGCAATGCTTCATGCCATGACTCTTTATAAAGAACTCACCTATAGTATGGACAGAGATATCAGGCCATCTCTTGAGGGTAAACTTGTAGACGCCCAAAAATTATACACTGAAACCAGGCTGGCACAAGGCCTTTAATGTGCAGCCAAAAGCATAGTTGATGTCATTATGTGAGTAGAAAAAATTGCAGTTATGGTACAGAATTCAAGGCTTAGTCCATTCTTGTATCATGCTGTTATTTAACCTATGCGGAAAGATTCAAGTCGTAGCGACATCTCTCCTAATGCATGATGGACAGTCACTGTGGGGAACGCTCAACCCATATATTGAGATACGTGGGAGATTGTCGGTGTTTTTGCCTTTGGACCAGGAAAGATAGTCCCACATCGGCTACACCAAATGGTGAGTATCTCAATATAATGCATTACTTGTGTTGAGGTGTGCACATGAGGTGTGGTGGGGCACAAGTGTGTGTCATGTGGGAGTATTTTCCTAGAAATAAAAAATGATCAATTCCAACAAAGATATAAGTTAATTTTTGTTGTGCAGACTCGGACTCGGATACGGACTCCAGGATGTCTCGTCCATGCACGAGAGTGTTCGGGGGTAGGCGTGGACTGGCACTGATTGTGGGATGATCTAAAATATCAAACTCTATTTTTGAGTATTGGTATTTTAGTCCCACATCGGATAGGAGAAGAGGTGAAGTCTCAACTGCACTCTATAAATAGAGCTCGTTGGCCTCCTTTGAAAGATGCACCAAAAAGAGAGTTAAGGGAGTCTGTAATGTCCATGAAGTCCGTTCAAGTCTCAAATATTGACTTACGAGCATTCCAGAAGTTATTCGTGAACTTGCTGGTTCCTGGAAGCAGATCGTGTTGGGACGAATCTTGCTTTGAGCAACGGTGATCTTAATCACCCCATCAAGAACCTTTCCTTTTCTTCTTTCTTCTCCTTTATCGAGATTTATTTTCTGATTATTGTTGCTTTTGTAATCAGATTCATATTATAGTGTTCCTATTGGATCTCGAGAATAATCAGAAAGGAAACGTTTGTTTGAACCTCTGATCTCGACATTGAGTTTACCATCTTTGATCAAGTTCCGGGACTAACAAAATGCACTGACAAATGCAATGAATATCCAGTCATACCGAAGAGTTAAACAAACACTAACAAAATGAAAAGAAAAAAAAAAATCAAGAAAACTGACCCGTGTATTTCTATATATCTGCTGACAGTTAGGTGCACAACTGAGAGTCTGAGAGTACCTTTCTCAACTTTGAATGGCATTGTAGAACCTTGACATAATTAGATTAGACATCTTGATGTTATTCATAAATTTACACTAGTTATTCAAACATCATGGAAAAACACAAGGAAGAAAGGTGTCATAAACAGTTCTTAGTCCATCTTTACTGACCAAGAAGTTCCACAAATATCTTTTCTTTTCTTTTGACAAAATAAGCTTCATTAAAAAAAAGAAATATATTGTGCTCATAAACACTTCTAATTGACCATTTTGGTATTAAAAATTGATAAAACCTCAAGCTCACAAGCTACTTACTACACATGGGTTGGAGCTCGGAAGCTTAAGTTAGTCTATAAATCAAAAAAAAAATTTGCAATGCCCAGCGTAACGCACAAGACTTTGTGACACTGTGTTGCATGTTATTTGGGCCCGATGTCTCTAATTTTCACACACATACACACACCCACGTCTTCCTGCGGTTCGATTTCGAGACCGTCTACCTAGCCAAGGAGGTTATACCTCTCCTCACTGATCACAAGAGCCAGATGATAACGAGTCCAAGCCTTAGGGGGGAGGGGGGGTGGGAGTTGAGCTCTGGGGTCCATCTTACGGACATGTTGCATTCTGCGCAGCGAATATCTGCAAGTTCCACAGCGTTGCTCCTCTTTCGGCAGTAATTTGTTCAGACAAGATAAGGAACATGTGTACATGAATGGCTGGAGAAGCATAGAGCATTTGGAACAGATTTATTTATTTATTTCTCAGTTCGTCCCGCGCGTACGTACGTGTTCATGGCTTGCATGCTTGGCACTTCCACCCTTCCAGTATGGAGGAGGAGTACTCTCAGTCTGTTTGGTTGGGGCAAAGAAGCAGAGCAGAAGCCTCCGTCGCAGAAATATCATGACGTTGATCTCCCATTCCCTCAATCTTTAGTCGCAGATACGCATCTACGAGGTTATCAATTTAATCAATTCATTCCGAATATGTTATGTTTCATCTCTTGTACTCCTGTATATATTCTTTGTTGTGTGGACACAGATACAGCACAATATGGACACCATGGACACCATGGCACAATATGGACACCATGGCACGGACATGACACCTACTTTTCTATATCCACGTGTATTTTGGAGTGTCCGGATAGTAAGTATCAGATATGCGTTGGCAGGAACACGGCCAAACACGTACTTCCTAGTTATTGAATCTCTTGGTTCTTTTAAATCACATCTCAGAAGTCTCTTGGTTCTTTTAAATCACATCTCAGAAGTTTAGCATCACTTTGAGCTTCTGTGACCATAGTTTGCAGTATCGTTCAATACCGATCCGATATCAATACGATTGGGCATGTTCCAATCCAATACAGACCGATACCAATATTGGAGGTTTCTGTTTCAGACAATTTGACAAAGAAAATTGAACCGAACAAAAGGTATAAAAGTAGATTGTAAAAGCACATAAAAGAAGAAAATTTATACATCTTAGGTAAACTGATCGGCATGGGTGACTATTATTTCATTCAATTTCAAAACTGCTAAATAATGCAAAAAGTACTTAAAAAAATCTAAAATTTTAATAAGTATTGGTTTCCGATACCAAAGAATCCGATACTTCAGTCCGATACCTCCGATCCCGAAGATCAATCCGACACCGATCCCGAAATATCCCGATACTCATAAAATTTTGTATGCAGGTAGGGAGCTGAAGTGCTGCTACAGGGCCTCCAGCGACGGCTTCAGCGCGACGTCCTTTCACGCCTGCTGCGACTTCAAGGGGCCCTGCGTGATCGTGGGCTACACCGCCGACTCCTTCAAGTTCGGCGCGTTCAACCCCGAAGGCTACAGGAGCACGGACGACTACTACGACTCCTTCGACCCCTTCCTCTTCTACTGGAAGCAGCAGCCGGACGACGACCAGTCTTCGTCGGAGCGCGTGGTACTCCTGCCCAAGGTCGGGGGCAGCGGGGCCGCCCTGTTCGACTACGCGAGGGGAGGGCCGCAGTTCGGAGCCGACGGGCTGCTCGTCGGCCCTCCGCTCGCCCCGGTCATGGGAGGGTTCGCAGGGCCTGACACGAACTCCGGCATCGGGGACCTGCGGCAGGCGAGGTCGAGGCTGGGGCTCTCGTACGCGAAGAGGGAGGATGGGAAGGAGTCGCTGTTCGGGGACCACGGCAGGGCCACGCTGGTGGAAGTGCTTGTGTTCTGTAGCCCCTATATAGCTAGCTTATACTAGCTACAACCTTCGGCTAATGGAAAAAATTTCCGAACGGCAAAAGTACGAAAGTACGAGTATAAATCCAGGCAGTGCAAATAAAATACGTTCAAAAAATCCGTCAAATATTTGATAATCAGATATATTGAGGTTAGAAATTTTATATTCTTAAATATGTTGTCAAATTTGGTTAATTAAACAGGTTCTTACCATAGTTTATTATTGGCAATTTTTCTGATAATTTATACGAAATATGTTTAAAATTTTGCATGCATAAAATTTACTTACTGATTCTAATCTTTTAAAAGTACGCAAGTATTATACATTTATGAAAGATGCAAAAAAAATTTGCTTATAAATACGAGTTTTATTCGAGTGATTGCCGACGAAGGGCTACAACTACATGCATGCAGCAGTGAAGTCTTCCTCCTCCTCCTCACTAAACTAACTGTAGACATACATAATCCATGGAAAAAGAAGAAAAAGAAAAAGATAACCTAGCTACAAATTGCTCATGATGTTGTTTCTAGATTTCGATCTTAAGTGGTTCTAATTATGTTGCACAGACACAAATTAATACGACACAGACACGATTCATACACAATACAGATTTTTGTACGTCCTAGTGTATTTTGAAGTGTATTTTGTGCCATGTCGATACGATACGATATAGATAGACATGGTACCTGATGATATAATAATATGTTAGACATTTTACTTTAATTTATGTAAACAAAATAACCATGCTCGACCCCTACATTTCTTCTGGTGTGTAGGAAGAAGAGACCTCGGCCGGTTAGTTCAAATAAGCTCCTCCAACCCATTATGTTAACCTCCATTTGGTTAATGTTAGTGGTGTGAATAACATCGTCAGTACCATTTTTTGGGGTGTCTTTGCTTCTTAGATGCTTATGAACCTTAAGAAGTAATGAGCGTTTGATTGGGTGCTCCAAGTTGGAGTCGTATACTACTCAGTTCATCGTAATTGAGTAAATATATAGAAACTATTTCAACAAGAAATGACTGACCCCAAATAGGTTGGGCTTCAACTCCTGGGTCGATTGCGGACTGGGGATGATTCACTTTACTAGATCGAAAGAGCAGCTGCGATCCCCGCGTGCCACCTACACACAAAAAATTCACACTGAGGTGGGGGGTTTCTCAATAGAAACGCCTACGCCGCTCAGGGCCGGTCCGAAGGGTTGGGTTGTCTTATCCTGAGCTAATTTTGGTTGTCACTTAATCTTTATTGTCAGCTGGTCTTGGTGGTCATCCGTAACCCTAACCTTGGATGGGATCATGCTGAGCCTGGAGGGTTGCCCTAGCAGACGGGGGTTGTCCAAGCCCCAAGTTTGTCCGGCTTACCCCAGGGCCGGCCTTGATGACGCTTAAGTCAGAAAGTGAAAGCAAGTAGACTAGAAATAGGAAACTAGTCTATAGACAACTAGTATTTCAGTTTTAATACTACTAGTATATATGCACGTGCGTTGCACGTATTTTAATTATCTACTAATTAACTTTATATGTATTTAAAATGAGCAAAAGACACTCAAAGTTTTATTTTAATTAACTTTGTATATAGTTGAAAAGAGCAAAAGACACTCAAAGAATAAACTAATGCATTGGAATACTAAAAGCTAGATATTGTAAGTACCTAACTACCCCTAGTAGAATATATTGTTTTTCATATTGGAATAGATATGAAAGGATATTTTTGGAATAAAAAGTTCAACGGTGAAGTCTAACTTTTGGCATTATATAGTAGAATAGATAATGTATACCTCAATTTGGTACCATAAGGCTATATTTATAACAATATGAGAAGGGCATACCCATAATAAAGTTGACATGTATATTGTATGGAATGTTTTGCCATTATAGGCTTTAAGAATTTGTTCTTGCCCACTATTGTTTTATATTTTCATACCCGATGGTTAATTCGACCGATATCTTGACCAAGGTGATTCCAGTGGAGAAGTTCAAGTCATGCTTGACATCTATATATCCAAGTACTCTAGGTATAGGATAGTACTCGGCCTCGGTGGTAGGTCATGGCAGTTTTTCGATTTAAGGGACAAAGATCGTGACAGTGACAGTTTCTCATATTCTAGTTCAAGATCGTGGCAGTTCTAGTATCTAGAGGAACTTTTCGCCGATGGAGATTATTGGATATGGTTCATGTTCATTCAGGGTGCAACGAGCAAAGTTAAGTCTCGAAGAAACTCTTGAGTGGAAACAGTCAGAAAAACATCAAGTTTCATACCAGTATTAGTCGTTCAACATACTGGTGGCAGGTCGCTGATATACCAATGACATACTTATGAATTAAGGCTTTTATAAGTTGACATAAAATACTCTATTTAGCACTAAAAAGCATACTAGTAGCATACCATTGACATAATTTTTAAAATATTTT
>JANAVB010044214.1:535490-557990 GCA_029216955.1 Iris pallida | reverse complement strand
GCCAAGCCTGTGAAGGCTTATAGTGAGTCATAAGACGACCATGTAGGTCTATGTGTGTACAAATATTTTCTAAATTATTTTAGGTATTAATGTATATTTTAACTATTTGAATATTTGTACAATTTTTAAGACCCGGATAAGGGTGAGTAGTAGGGATTCACCAAACCACCAGTTAACAATTTTATTATTACTTTATTATTTTGTGGTGATTAAATAAATATATTTATTGGTTGTCCTTTTATTGTCAATTGAACTTACATATATGTATAAGTAATTAGATACAATATATATGTGTTAATATGTTTTATATGTATAAATATATATTATTTATATATGAAGGTATATACAGAAAAGGTTCCAAATACAGTTTACGTATACATGTATTATGTATGTGGGTATATATACATAGATGAATACAATACGTAAACTTATATGTATGCATGCCTATACTTGTACATGTAAAGGTAGGTATATATATATATATATATATATATATATATATATATATATATATATATATATATATAAAAAATATATATATATATATATATATATATATATATATATATATATATATATATATATATGCATGCCTATACATGTAAAGGCAGGTATATATATATATATATATTATATATATATATATATATATATATATATATATATATATATATATCTATATATATATATATATATATATATAACATATACATATATCTATATAAAATATATATATATATATATATATATATTTATATAAAAATATATATATATAAAAAAAAACATATACATATATATATATATATATATATATATATATATATATATATATATATATATAATATATATATATATATATATATATATATATATATATATATATAGGTAAAAAAAATATAGGTAAAAAAAAACATATACATATATATAGGTATTATATATATAGAAAGAAATAAATAAAAGAAGGAAAAAGAAATCAAAAGGATATTTCCAGCCCAGCCCAACAAAGCGGGCCCCAGGCCCAGCCAGCCTAATCATATTTTGATGTTACATATTACTAGCAAAATGTACTCAATTGCTAGATAATATTCTAATATCTGCAGAAATGAACAAATACCTGTTGGTTCGAATTAAGAGTAGAAGAAATAGCAACAGCCCATGCTTCCCCATAAACCCAAGCCCCCAACCGAACCCTCGGCCAACAGAGCCCAGGCTTAACCGCCCAAACCATTGAAAACCCGATCCTCTATTTGCACAGTCGAGCGGAACCCCCGCTTGTTCGATATAAATAAAAACAGAGAAAAGGAGCCTCAAAAAGCAAAACCCTAGTCCCATACCCCACGCCACTACTGGGCGCACCCCTACGCGTGCGCGCGCCGCCCTGGTCCGCCGTCGGACGTCGACAGACATGCGGCCCACGCTGGAAATGCGCGCACATGCGTGGGATATGACAGCAGCAACAACAGTCAGGAGGGGAACTTCGCAGCGAAGGTTCGCAACGATCGCTCGATCGTTTCGCGAGCCGCTTCCTCGATATGTCCCCAACTTATACTAGATTATTTCCATTCAATAGATTGAATTTAAATGCCTTAGGTTGGCCGATAGATCGACACAAAGTCGATCGAAATTCTGATCGTAAAACAGGGCGTTTAATAGTCCCATCACCCAAGTTTGACGATCGATTCTGATCGATCTAGTACCATGTTAGAAAAACTATTTGAAGATAGTTTTAGACAACCTATAGGGCTTTGAATCCCTTTTTACGGAATTTGATTTCGTCAACTACGTGTCGAGAAATCGGATCCCGAACTTGGACAAAAACCTGTTTTAAAAACTAGAAAATTCATCCACACGACGTGCGTCCCGCCATTCCGGACGACGTGGTCGCGGACCGTACGCATCGAAAGCTGCGTAACGGCTTCATGGCCGTGTGGGATTTGACGGAATTCGAATTGGTCGTGTCGTGCGCGACGAATTTGATGCGTATCCGTCGAAATTCACCGTATCGTGCACTTTGTAAATTCTTCAATTACTTTGTGCATGCTTGTCAGATCGAGACAAAACTTGAGCCAACAGGACCGTATCATTTTTTTGGTCCTGTATGCCAAGTTTGGTCCGATTCTGAGACAGTTGATAAAATTACCGTTTTGCGGGCCCCACGGTCCAACTTAACGGGCAATTTTGTGCACGGCCCGTCGGAATCCAACTTTGGACATACGGTTAGGTTCTTATCGGAAAACTGGATCCGTAGACATGTAGTTTGACGACTTTATAGACCGTTGACTCTGGTACGCTTTTCGGTACAAAGCGGGTCCAACGACGGATATCGTTTTTTTGCCCAAAATTACTGTTTTGCCCCTGTGTCCAGAATTGGACTTAAGGACAGACAATCCTAGCTAATTTGACTATTCTGAGAACGTTGGTACTATTTAATTTAGCATCCGGAGACTTCTACATGTGTTGACTAATTGTGGCTCATTGAGTGGTATGGTATTATTGGTTTCTCCAGCTAAGGACCTCAGGCAAGTGCACTTTCTGATTGCTTTCCGATTCATAGTTGCCTTTTTATTTCATGTCTATACATATATCTTGCTGCTTGTTGACACGCTCGTCACACGAAGTAGTCGGGAGGGGAAATATCTTAGTAGACATGTGGACTACCCAGAACTATCCCATGATGTCTATTCGTGAACAATAGCACCTGTACACGACACGTGCAGGTGCCAGATTTTACCCCCTAGCCGTTCATATGTCGAAACAGATATTTCACACCACCTAGATAGATGTCTTTTATTAGTTTTTCCTTGTTTACTTCTCTATCGTGCTATGTCATCAGTTTTCTTACTAGCTTTTATATTCCATATGCTATTTTCATGTCTTGTTAATTTTATTATGTTTTGCATTGCCGTCGGTTTGTGTACTTGTTCTATTCCTGACTGGAAACCAACATTTTTTAGGTTTAGCCGCGATCACTCTTAGCATTGGGAAGGCTTGGGTATGCTGAAGATAACCTAGAAATAGAAAGCAATTGTATTAATTTCATTAATTGTAAAATCTTATACTTTCTTTAATTGTAAATGTTGTAATAAATTTAGAATTGTGAATGAGCATCAAATGTTATTTCTTGAGCATTTATTTCTTGCGGGCTTGACAGCGTTCTACCGCCGACTCTGTGGCGTAGGCTGGCTTGGACACGTCTCGTATCCGAAAAAGCGGGTGCGAGTCGTGACAAGTTTTTGTGGTGGCCCACGCAGGTCAGATTTTGCAAAAGATTACGAACTCGTGATGGTACGTTAGTCGTACTATTGCGAGCCTGCGACCAGGAAATGCTCATTCACAACTAGGATTAAAACGATTTAAGATAATGACTAGGACTAGGAGTGCCTTGTTCAAATTGACCAATTGGGTAGTTAGGGTTGTTAGATAGGCCATGCTATTTAAGAATTATTGAATTCAGATGACTTGCCAAACCTCTATAGAAACATTATTACCCTTGATATGACGACATGATCCAACGTGGGTATACTACTCGCTTGGCTAGTTAGGCTTTCCCTAGAATTAAGGCTATAATCTCGATAACCTGTTCAGTTTTCTTTTGCTCTTTGTAGATATAATTTTTTATCATCAGTTAGAATTGCGTGTTTTAATTCCTATTTTGCTGTAAGTAACTGATTTATAATTTCTGATTCTGCTTTTCATATACATATCTCGATGTAGGATTGGTTCAAATTTTTTCCCTCAACCATTTGAAATATTTATGAAATCAAGATTAGGATGTTTTTATTTTATTTGTCTTCAGATATTTCTTTTTGACCAGCCTTTTACCTTAAGGATTGAGACCTATAGGCAGATATTACACTTTCTATCATAATCAACTGGCTTGAAACTTTAGCAGCTCCTTGAAGTCCTTAGGAATATAATAGAATAATTAAATGACTGCGATGACTAGACAGCAGCGCACTGTCGCCAATTGTTTGAGAGTGGATAGTGTGGGTTCACTGCAGCCAGCAGCGCACTGGCGAGGCACAACCCACAGAATTGAAATCATCCCGAAGAATCATAGTCTATGGAACATGTCAAGAACTATGTTCTCGTTGACCTCTTTAGATCTTAGATACCCTTGTGCCAATATAGAATACCTTATAGCATATCACATCTGAATCACGGAACCAAGGATTTACCTAGAATATAGAATTTAGAGTTCCCTAACTCATTAGTCGACCAAGGCCTTAGGGATAGGAAGACTGTATAAGCAAGAACACCAGGTAAGGTTTTGATTATCTCAAAACTCGAACCAATTGTGCTTCATTTCAAAAATCTCGCATATTTATATTTTGACACTCTTGACCAATGCTGCTATTACAGCCTAGTTTTTGCAAGCTTACTTTTTTATCGAGCTTGATTCAAGACGCATGTTTATTGGGGACGCCCGCTAACATATTGTCCAATCAGAATCATTGTATTACGGTCTGATCAACCATGATTCATTTGGTTCGCTCTTCATTTAATTATACCACGTGGAATAAGATATAGAGTTATCTAGGATCTCATCCGCGACTGCTTTGACAATCCCTCTTGAAATAATACCTTCGTCTTTGAATCACGTAATTGTACTTAGTGACCCCTCTCTTGAACTCCTTATTAGTTTTGTCTTTCACTGATTTGGAAAGACAAAAGCTCGTAAGTTATAGATTGGTACAAAGTATCCCCATGCTATGATAGTTGTATATGCAAGTGTAGCTACCATCGGCCAGCCCTGTGACAGGAACCCTGCCACCATATCCTAGCCTCTAAGGTGGGTAGACTGTAGGCCTTCCAAAATTTTAGTATATACGAGGATTACCGATTGATTAGAACAATTCCTATGAGGATGATAATTAGTGCCCCATAGACTCCCACTTTCCATTTAGATCATTTCGTGTCTCCGGCCATGCCATTAATATTCGGAGCACGAGACTAGCTGTTATCTTCCAACAAAGTTCACATGTAAGATCTAGACGAGTCAATCTTCATCTAGGTGTATCTTATCCCACTCAAACCCGTCCCCTTGTACTTTTTTTTATAGTACGACTTTTAGGTCAAAAGGACTAGCTATAACCCTTACCGCAACACCGGTATACTTTCTGATTTCCACTAGATCCTCAACCTTGACTCAATTCACTCGATCCAACGTATGGTTGTGATCTACTCGAAGCCCATTACGCACATAACACTAGTGTGCCACCCAATTGAGGCCTCATGTGCTACTTAAAACACAAAAGTCACTGAAGGCGCATTTTTGGGCTTTAGGGACCTAGCTGACCAACCTGACGGGAAACTAGCTCAACCCCTCGGATAGAACCTACTCTAGAATATCCTAATCTAGTAGGAATAGTTTACTTTGGGATCTTGTCCGGTCAATGTGGCTTGAAAATCCAAGATTCATCCAACTAATGAGTGATCTCCAATTAAGGAATCCATTAAGACCCAGTAACACTCATCTATGTATACCACCATATTTGGACTATAGAGCTGAACTATTTGAAACCATTCTCGATTATTCTCCCTTGCCTTCAGGTACTCTTGATTCTCGCCCCTTCCTATTTTGGGGTGACAAATAATCGTGCTGTCTAGAATTCATCAAAAATTCTTAAGTTATTGTAATATTGCTTGGTTTTTGAATAATTTGTTGTTTGTAGATATGAGGGATTATAGATACCATATGTCCTAGATATTTTGGTATAATTATTAGTCATTAGTTAGAAGATTATATGACTTTAGTGACCTGTGTCTCAAGGGAGTAGTGTGGCCAAAGGTGGGTAGAAGTCATCGAGATTTCGTAAATACCAAATGATTAGAGAAGGCCATAAATATTTTTGAGAAATTAAATTTGAGGAGATTGAGGTAATAGTTAAGAATTGTAATTTCGAGGACAAAATTACTTTTAAGGTGGATAGATTTGTAGCTCCCCTTCCCAGATTTTTTTAATATTTATTTATTCATTTATTTGATTTAATAGTGATTTCAGAAATTTACAAATATTTATTTAGTTAATTATTACGGTAGATGATTTTAGCCATGGTTGAGATTGGGAATACAAGACGACTAGGAATCATGACACGGTTAGTGCAGAGGCGTGCTTTGACTAGTGTATTAGCCCTAGTGGGGGAAGGCTGAGCCATAGTGACGTCCTAACTGAGAAAACCAGGCCAAGTTACGACTTAACCTTTTTAGATGTTAATTGCTTATTAATTAAATTATTGACTTGCAGAAGACCTGGTTGTACTCAACTAGTCCGAAATAGACTCGGACCGAGCCCAAGCCTGTGAAGGCTTATAGTGAGTCATAAGACGACCATGTAGGCATATTCTATGTGTGTACAAATATTTTCTAAATTATTTTAGGTATTAATGTACATTTTAACTATTTGAATATTTGTACAATTTTTTAGACCCGGATCAGGGTGAGTAGTAGGGATTCACCAAACCACCAGTTAATAATTTTATTATTACTTTATTATTTTATGGTGATTAAATAAATATATTTATTGGTTGTTCTTTTGTTTTCAATTGAACTTACATATATGTATAAGTAATTAGATACAATATATATGTGTTAATATGTTTTATATGTATAAATATATATTATTTATATATGAAGGTATATACAGAAAAGGTTCCAAATACAGTTTACGTATACATGTATTATGTATGTGGGTATATATACATAGATGAATACAATACGTAAACTTATATGTATGCATGCCTATACTTGTACATGTAAAGGTAGGTATATATATATATATATATATATATATATATATATATATATATATATATATATATATATATATATATATATATGTATTATATATATAGAAGAAATAAATAAAAAGAAGGAAAAAGAAATCAAAAGGATATTTCCAGCCCAGCCCAACAAAGCAGGCCCCAGGCCCAGCTAGCCTAATCATATTTTGATGTTACATATTACCAGCAAAATGTACTCAATAGCTAGATAATATTGTAACATCTGCAGAAATGAACAAATACCTGTTGGTTCGAATTAAGAGTAGAAGAAATAGCAACATCCCAAGCTTCCCCATAAACCCAAGCCCACAGCTGAACCCTCGGCTAACAGAGCCCAGGCTTAACCGCCCAAACCATTGAAAACCCGACCCTCTATTTGCACAGCCGGCGGAACCCCCGCTTGTTCGATATAAATAAAAAATGGAGAAGAAAGGGAGTCTCGAAAAGCAAAACCCTAGTCCCATACCCACGCCACCACTGGGCGCACCCCTATGCGTGCGCGCGCCGCCCTGGGCCGCCTTCGGCCGCCGGCAGACGCACGACCGAGCGCTGGAAACGCGCGTACATGCGTGGGATATGACAGCAGCAACAACAGTCAGGAGGGGAACTTCGCAGCGACGGTTCGCAACGATCGCTCGATCATTTCGTGAGCCGCTTCCTCAGGTATGTCCCCAACTTATACTAGATTATTTCTATTCAAATAGATTGAATTTAAATGCCTTAGGTTAGCCAATAGATCGACACGAAGTCGATCGAAATTCTGATCGTAAAACAGGGCGTTTAACAGTCCCATCTCCCAAGTTTGACGATCGATTCTGATCGATCTAGTACCATGTTAGAAAAACTATTTGAAGACACTTTTAGACAACCTATAGGGCTTCGAATCCCTTTTTACGGAATTTGATTTCGTCAACTACGTGTCGAGAAATCGGATCCCGAACTTGGACAAAAACTTGTTTTAAAACTAGAAAATTCATCCACATGACGTGCGTCCCGCCATTCCGGGCGACGTGGTTGCGCACCGTAAGCATCAAAAGCTGTGTAACGGCTTCGTGGTCGTGTGGACTTTGACGGAATTCGAATTGGTCGCGTGTGCGCGACGAATTTGATGCGTATCCATCGAAATTCACCTTATCGTGCACTTTGCAAATTCTTCAATTACTTTGTGCATGCTCGTCAGATCGAGACAAAACTTACGCCAACAGGACCATATCATTTTTCTGGTCCTGTATGCCAAGTTTGGTCCGATTCTGAGACAGTTGATAAAATCACCGTTTTGCGGGCCCCACGGTCCCACTCAACGGACGATTTTGTGCACGGCCCGCCGGAATCCAACTTTGGACATACGGTTGGGTTCGTATCAGAAAACCGGATCCGTAGACATGTAGTTTGACGACTTTAGAGACCGTTGACTCTGGCATGCTTTTCGGTGCAAAGCGGGTCCAACGACGGACATCGTTTTTGCTTGAAGTTATCGTTTTGCCCCTGTGTCCAGAATTGGACTTAAGGACAGGCAATCCTAGATAATTTGACTATTCTGAGAACGTTGGTACTATTTATTTCAGCATCCGGAGACTTCTACATATGTTGACTGATTGTGGCTCATTGAGTGGTATGGTATTATTATTTTCTCCAGCTAAGGACCTCAGGCAAGTGCAATTTCTGATTGCTTTCCGATTCATAGTAGTCTTTTCATTTTATGTCTATACATATATCTTGCTGCTTGTTGACACGCTCGTCACACGGAGTAGTCGGGAAGGGAAATATCTTAGTAGACATGTAGACTATCCAGAACTATCCCATGATGTCTATTCGTGAACAATAGCACCTGTACACGACACGTACAGGTGCCAGATTTTACCCCCTAGCCGTTCACATGTCGAAACATATATTTCACACTACCTAGATAGATGTCTTTTATTAGTTTTTCCTTGTTTACTTCTCTATCGTGCTATGTCATCAGTTTTTTTACTAGCTTTCATATTCCATGTGCTATTTTCATGTCTTGTTAATTCTATTGTGTTTTGCATTGCCGTCGATTTTTGTACTTGTTCCATTCCTGACTGGAAACCAACATTTTTCAGGTTTAGCCGCGATCAATCTTAGCATTGGGAAGGCTTGGGTATGCTGAAGACAACCTAGAAATAGAAAGCAATTGTATTAATTTCATTAATTGTAAAATCTTGTACTTTCTTTAATTGTAAATGTTGTAATAAATTTAGAATTGTGAATGAGCATCAAATGTTATTTCTTGAGCATTTATTTTTTGCGGGCTTGACAGCGTTCTACCGCCGACTCTGCGGCGTAGGCTGGCTTAGACACGTCTCGTATCCGGAAAAGCGGGGTACGGATCGTGACAGATTATTCGGGCTAACTACCATGGCCCCTACCTCAATTTTTCTGAGGTGCCCCTAGACTTACAGTACCGCTGGCTCGACGAGATGAGGGTATATATATATATTTATATCTTGTGGTTAATTATTAATTAATCTTTAATCAACTATTCTTTTAATATCGTGATAATTGAATTTATATGTCAGAGGACCTTCTGGTGGCCCCCCATCGCGAGGAGGCGTTCCGTAGGACCTATAGAAGCGCCGCCGAAAAGAAGATCCGAGATGCGGTTTATGACCTTCGAATGGCGCATTCGAAGAAGGAGTGGATCTGACAGGACTACTATGAGCAAATCTTGGAGAAGATGGATGCTCCTGCCTTCAAGGAGAAATCAGAAAAAGCAAAAGTGAATCGACGGGACGCAGGGCTACATACGGGGGGATCAAAGCCCCACGCAGCGACGCTTGCAGATCTAGTGAGATACCTCAAATTCATTCACTATCTAATTCGGTACTATTAATATACTTAATTAATTAAATTCTACGAATATTTCGTATGCAGACTCAACAGGCATTGAAGGAGATAAAAACCTGCTGACTCAGTCACCATGTACGATGTATTCCAGCATATCCACAAGAGGCGGAAGGATGGGAGCTTTGTCGACGAAAGGGCCAAGGTGATGGATATAAGTACTTACGTTTATAAGATTTATGTTAGAATTATATGTATTCAGACAATAACTTAGGTAAACCTAGGATTAAGACAATAACTTAGGTAAACTTAGGATTCAGACTATAACTTAGGGTAACATAGGATTTAGATTATAACTTAGGTAAACTTATAGTATAATAAACACATTTATTTGATAGGCTGCGTATCGTGAGGCCCTTAGTCGGATTCAGCCATCTGCTCCCGAAGATGTCGGCGAAATGACGCCCGTCGGGACGCCCTATTCTACGGCCACTCGCTACGACGACTTATTCGTAGATACCGTCGGCGGCTATAGGAAAGGGCGCGTGTACGGAGTCGGCTCCCTGGCTAATTTGCACTCGGCGACTCCAAGATTTCCACATTCCTCGCCTCCTCCCGCGGCCCCGGCAGGCGATGATGTGAGGTCCCAGCTTGCGCATCTGAATGAGGCGGTGTCGAAGATTCGGACGTAGTTGTCTACGTACCTGCGTCCTTCTACTGGTGCTGCCGGTCCTTCTTCCGCCGGGCATCTTTCTTTTCACCCTATTGCCCCTATCGTACCGCCTCCTACTTTGATGGCCCTCCTTGACATGATGATGCCAGAGCAGCTGCGCCAACTTCCAGGCCATGTCTTGGAGGGATTGTCGTCGTACTTGGTGGACAATTATATCAGACGGACGCAGCAGGAGTACCACCACCAGCGGACGATCGCACCCCTTGTCATTGATGTTTGTATTTTTAGGATTATTTTGTTTGTGTTGGTGGATATTGGATATTTTAAAAAAATGTTTAAATATTGAATATTTGTGTGTTTTGTGTGAACAATTTGAATGCTTGGGATTATTTGTGTATTTTGTGTGTTTATTTGTGTGTTGAAATTGTTTGTGTGTGTTTGTATATTGGAATTGCTTAGGATTATTTGTGTGTTTTGTATATTGGAATTGTGTATATTGGGAATGCCCAGTTTTATGCTTTTTTTCAAAAAATTTCCAGCTACCGACGGACTGGCGACCAATTACCGACGGACTATCCATCGCTAACTGGGGGATTCCCAGTTAGCGACGGATGTGCGACTAAAAGCCGACGGATTATCCGTTGCCAAGGTTCTGAAATTATGAAAGATCCACAGGATAGGGCCGACGGATATTACGTCGGTATGCCGTCGCTAGTAGTCGGTAAGACATTGGCGACGGATAATCCATCGCTATAAGGCCGACCGATTGGCGACAGTCTAGCGACGACTCACGATGGAGTAACGACGGATTATCCGTCGCCAATGTTCTGGAAATATGAATAATTCACAGAACCGGGTCGATGGATATTCCGTCAGTATTCCGTCACGAATCCGTCAAAACTTAGTGACCATTCGCGACTGATTAGCGACGGAATTTGCATATCAGAAACTCTCTGATACGTATTTACTGACCAACTAGCGACGGTTATGTCCGTCAGTAAGTGATACGTCATTACTTCTTTTGATATGTGATTTGACGGTAATCTGTCGGCGAGTCGTTGCAAACTGCACGAGTATGGTTGACGGCAGTCCGTCGCTAATTCGTCGCTGGACGACAACTTGCCGACTGATTGTAGTTAGCGACGAGGCTTTTCCCGACGACCTTTTTAATCAATATCCGTCGACCATCCGTCGGTAATTACATTTACCGACGGATTTTTGACGGATATAGCCGTCGCTAAATTGATGAATTTTTGTAGTGATAGGAGTGAATATTCTGAATTGTAATCACCTAGTTGCCAATACCAAAATTACATTTAATATAAGACATTCAAAAATCAACAAATATTCCAAGCCATTTTGTCACAAATAAGACTTATTAATGATTTTTTTTATTTCTAATTGAGTACTTATTAATTTATCCAATAGTTTCCTAGAATAATTCTGATTTTCTAGGAAAGATCATATGATGTGACGTTAGTAAATATTAGCATTATTGCCATATCCCGTTGGTTGAGTAAAGTTAGCATGAGAATCAAGCTTGACCCACCTCCTATAAAGTAGGCCATCCCATCCGGCTCTCTCTTCTTGAACCACCTGAGATTGGAAGAGAAAAGATGCGAGAGAGAGAGAGAGAGAGAGAGAGATATGAAAGAAATGAGAGAGAAAAGGAGGGGAGGGGTTGACTCAGTTGGTCATCTTTGTACTATACAAGATTGTAATATATGTTACAATGGTATCCTCACCACTTGATTAGTAATTAGTTGATAACCTAAGTAGCTAATTGTAGCAAATAATAGGGATTAATTGGTCGCACAATGTCGCTTGTTTACTTTCAGTATAGATAGATTTACTATTCTTGTTACTTTAGAGAGTGCATTGGTACCACACGATTCTCAAATGTCATTTATTTTTGGTACGTGCTTAATCCCATTTATACTACATTCTGTTGTATTTGATTTCTTGTTGGTTTTAGACCTACCTTGTAGGTTCCTTACGATACTTATTATTAATGGTTGACCCATGTGCTTTTGTATAACAAGATTCGTAGTTGAGCTCGAGGATCTTTTGGATTAATTATGCTCCATGGCTTGCACGAGGCGACATGTGAGCATGAGTAGATTTTTGTTCTCTTACCCATTTTTATATTATGTATATTCTGGACATTTAGACAATGATATATGTTAACCCTCGTATTTTGGAGTTTGTTCCTCTCCTATGGATGGCATTATTGTATATATATACTAGACTGTAGCTAGTTTGTGATAATGTCTGATTTACTACTCTTGCTAGTATTTTATTTTGTATTACTAGATTCATAATCTTTTGTACTATAACATTTATGGCGTCTTACTGCTTATCATTGATGTAACACGTCTTTACTATTTACACGATTGTATGGATTGAGACATGATTGCTTCTTGATCATAGACTGATTGTTGGATTGTGGTATAATCTCCTCGTCTCTCTACAATTGTGACGATGCCTCGAGGTACTGGCATACTCCTTAGTGCATAGTTGGTTGAGTCATATCCTGGTTCTTCGTATTTTAGTACTGGGATGTGAAGTATTTACGAGTATAAAAATAGGGACTAAGATAATCGTATTGCCCCTAGTCTCTTCACATCTGTCCGAGAAAGAGTTTGGGATTTGGGTCTACACGGGCTCAACCCAAATATTATGTATCGAACAGAGGGAATAACTCATCATTATTTATTAATATTATAATGTAGTTTTTTTTAAAAACTTTTTCATCCTTTTATATTCTATCGAAACACATTTCGGAAGATGAGAAGTCCATGAAAGTTCATACATACACACAACTTGAAACTCCACTATATTACCTCCCTCGCACCTCCTTCAATCCAAATAGGCCATCATTGGAAATGCAAATCCAATCCTCTCCGCTTATGCGTCCTACGTCCGATTCCAATGGGCCTAGTTCATAAGGTTTTTTTTTGAAAATTGTGACAAAAAAATATTATTTCTTGTGCGATTTGAACTTTGCCCACTGAAAATTCCTTTGAGTCGATTAAGCTATCGGATTTGTGGACATGAGAAGCTTATTAAAAGAGGTGAGAAATGAGATAGATTCAAGTGGTGGTTTTTTCTGTAAGAAGGTTTGAATATAATTTAAAATATTTTGAAGTTTTTTTCTGAAAATATTGGGTTTGTTTTTTTCTTAATTTTCTTGTAACCAAACATGTAAAAAAAAAATCAATTTCATCCTCCTTTCTGTTTCTTTATAATTTTTTCATATTCCATTTTTTTGCATTTTCTCACCAAGTATATGCTATGAAGACGAATATATAAATTGGTTCGACCCATTGAGAGCTTAACTAACAAAACAAGATTGACGAAAAACCAAACTTTTTAATACACTGTGGTTTAAATATCTTTTAGAATAATGCGTGGCAACCTAAATATTTGATATCTTTTTATTTCAAAACTTCGAATACACTAAGGGCCTGTTTGGTTTCACAAAAGTGTCATCCAACAAAAATCATCATGTCATAACCAAAAACATACTTTTAAAGTCGGCCGACAAGAAACTGCGGCCGCATAATAACTGCACTTCACCTACTTCTAACCAAACACCCCATAAACTCACAACTCTAATAATACCATGATACTTAATAACTTAAAATTATCCATGATACAAGTAATGATATAGAATAACAATTATTATTAGTATTGTTTGTAATACCTAATGTCATTAAACTTATTTTATTTTTGTATATAATATTTTATGTATTGTTTTATTATAAAATATGTTATATAATAATATAAGATAAATATTGTTAGTTTGGTCAACAAAAAAGAAAACCCATCTTTCCCAGGCGGTACGCTGCCGATGTCCCACAACTTAAATATCCCGAACCGACTGGAATGGAATGCTAGTGTTCTGTTTGATTTGCATCCGACACTTTATAGGGAAGAGGGGTTGGCCGTACATAAGAAATCAATATTGCTGAGATCGGGCAGCTCAGGAATACAAAATCCTCGTTTGCCGGAATGGAAGAAAGACGTTGAAAAGCAGGGAAAGTGGTCAGCCAGCCCGGGAGAGATTGGCTTTGAGGGCACGAAACCAAAATACATTCAAAGATAGAGATTCAGATTATCAAAATATAAAATAAGAAGAATTGAAGTATACAAGTAGAGACTAAGGCCATCTCCAATGGGGTTTCTATCTCCCCTATTTCTATGATAGAAACTAACTTTTAAAAAAATACCACCCAATAAAAATTTATATCTTAATTTATATCCTAGGTTGCATTGATGTGGGATGGAAAGTTTTTATGAGGGTTTCTACATGTAGAAACTATCATAGAAACTCTCCATCTCTTATACCACTTAATCTTGGGCCCCACAACATTAAAGTGATCCTTTCATTTGTTGCCACAGGATAAGAGAACCATTGGAGGCTATTTTTTTGTGTAATTTCTATATAAAACTCTAACAATTATGATGGAAATTTCTTATAGTACCATGCCAAGTAGGATACAAACCCAATTTTAGAAATCCTCATTGGTCATGACCTAACTGTAAGCCATGTATAGAAAACGTCTATCCATGCATAAAGATTTGAGTAGATAATCACAAAACGACGAGTTTAGTTTTAGGATCCATTCAAGTTGTACTTATGCGATAAAGATTGATCGGAACTAGTGGAACACAATACAAAGATCAATGTGAAAAGTCGAGATCCTATATGAGATAAGCTTTCTTATCATTTTTACAAGGGAAATTATAATTGTCAAAAAAGTTTTTATAATTAAAAGTGGTATCAGAGCTCTAGGTTCAATTTTCTCAGGACGCTTGCTTCGTTTCAATTCCAAAAGTTGCCCACCATAATCAAATCACTCTTGACTCTACTCGATGCCGCACCGAATGTTCCATACAATAAGCCTAATACAAAGTCGAGTTACATTGTCGCAAGTATTTTGAATTTACATAATGTTTGTCAAATAAAATCGTGAAATGTTTGTTGCGTTTGAGTGCAACGAGCCGTAAAATATCGGTTGCTGCAAGTACAACAAGTTATAAAATATGATTTGAGATGTTTGTTGTTTCAATACAACAGTCAATATGAGAAATGTTGGTTGCATCGATATAACAAAAATCGTTGGATGTTGTTGCATGAATTTAAACGAGTTGATTGTGAATGATATATGTTAAATGGATTCGAGTTGATATTGAATGTGTTAAATGCAATAGATGTCAGAAATAAATCGATGCACGGGTGCAACGGATAGAACTGAAATCATAAATCTGGAAATGAATCGGTACGGTTGTGCACCAAACTTGTGTTAGCAAATGAATACATTGGCTGAATTATGTCAAATTTTGATTAATCAAACGTTACGGTTGTGATTGGCATGATCACTGTAGAAATCGTGAGTCAGAATAGACTGTTGGTTCATACCGAGTATGATACGAGAGAATTGACTTGATTTCTGAATGGTATATGCCATACCACATATGCGATGAACGGCTCGATTCTGAGTGGTATATGCAATACCACTTGTGCGATAGATTGTATCGAAGCATTATGGAAATCGTAAAAAGTTTATCCACAAAGAATGGGAGAGCACTGAGACTCGATTAAATTTTTTTATGACGGCATGTTGATGCAAGTGCTCTTCGATAATCATTTAGAACGATCAAGCGTGAGCTTGTATCAATAAATGATACGTCAGACAAAAATTCATAAGTCGGCTGAATGACCGGGACTAGCAAAATGGTTTTGTTTCGAGACATTAATCGAATCGGCGGGATAGAAAACTTGAAACATTATAAACGAGTCACACGACTTATGAGCTCGACGAAAATATTAGTCGATGCAAATGGTAATCGAAACACACGAATTGCAAACTCGATAAAATGTTGGTCAATGCAAATTGTACTCGGATCGTACGAACTGCGGGTCGATAAAACGTTGGTTGATGCAGATAATTGTGCCTAAGAAAATAGTTGGTTATGTCGAGACGAAACACATTTGAGTACGACTGAAACACGCAAAACTTAGAGGGCATGATCGTATAACTCGAGGGTTCGATATTGGATAATTGGTAACTTAGTTGTGCAACTGAAGTATAGCGGGATGCGACGAATCAGGAAAACGATATGATGCGCATAAAAGAGTTTCTTGTAAACTTAGATGTATGCGATACGAGCTAAGTTGACGTTGATACAGATTCAAAGTTGACCATCGTGCTATCAAAATCGATATACAAGAAAACGTAAACACGATGTGAGAATACAAATGGGGCGATCCTACGATATCGAGATTTTTTTAAATATTAATACGAGAATATCGAACTTGTTGATCATAAACTTTGTGATTGATCAGGGAATCCTATAAAGTCATCAACGATTGTTTCGATGTGTATAGCCTTACAGATGTTGACCGTGGGTAGATAAACTCGGACCCTAAACGAGTAGATGTTTCGTAAATTTCGGAATCATCGAAGGTAGTGCATAAATTACTCGGAGTATAGTTGTGCCTCAATTGCACGAATAGAAATGATTTTGCCCGAAACTGGATAGTCCTATAGAAATTTTTGAAACATGATTCAGCTACGAAATAAGATGTAGCTTAGTTCATTGTAACTATCCTTCGTTAATGATCCACAATTATCGAGCGTAGCTCCGGGACAGCTGACCCCAGAAGACTTGACCGTCAATCAAAATGAATATTGCAGACCCATAAGATGATCCATATGATAACACATATGGAATTGCATCGGGAATAAATATGATGTGCTGCATATTGATAATAAGTCTAGACGATCGAATGATTATTTCGGGAATTGATGGAACAACTTCGGCTGAGAATGATATAGTCGAATTTTGAATATTGTTCGGATGAATGCTTGAATGATTATGTTGGTCGACAATCGAAATAAAATTTTCACAAACTTGGTGAAACGAATAGGCGATTGCGAGAAACGTGCTATGCACAAGAGCGAACGGTAAGAGAATGACTTAAGAATTATGTCGTTGGATTTGGATTCACCTAGCAATTGAGCTTGCGTGAATTAAACTTATATTCGATGTTGCAAGACGGATAAGTTGAGAATTTGGCTAGAAAATTCCTACTCGATAGGAATCGGACATAAGACAAGTCGTAGAGACCTTTGTGTCAAAGCGATTGTTGCCTTTGAGAATTGTCGACTCGAGTTAAACTTTGTGTCGGAAAGACCGTTGCCTTTGAGCATCGTCGACTCGAATTGAACTTTTTTGTCGGATAGATTATGACCATTGTGCAACATCAATTTAAAGTTACTGTAATGCCCCAGTCCCAAAATAAGTAGGACTATGATACGTCTACATGCCAGCTACGCATCGAGAGGACTCCAGTCTAGCTCGAATACGTATAAGCTGTCTGGTTATTCTAGAATCAACTACATCTCAATCTACTAAATATCGGTAATAATAACGAATCGAGTGCAGTAAGGCTGATTAGACCATAATACATCGATTCTATAATTGATAGATGTATTAAAGTGGATCCCCAATAATACATTTATCATAAACAAGCTAGAAGAAAATAGAAGCTTGTAAAAGACTACGCTATAATAACAACAAGAATCAAATATTTGACAAAATCTAAATACGGAAGAGAAAGATAAAACATCAACTAAATATACCCGTGGACTTGATGTAGCAACCATCCTCCATCAGTGTACCTTGCCTTCATCTAATACCTGGAGAGATCACCAGGTCCTCAGGGGACTAGAAAACACATAATATACATGCCTACTGTACAGTAAATAACATGCAAAAAAATAGGAATAACAAGTAGAGGAAAGAATAACACATAAAGAAACTCTATGGATGGTGACATGTCATGAGAATATAATATTAATCATGACTATAGGTACATGTGATAAAATTGTAGCCCGGTGAGGCACTAACAGTCCCATAACAGGTTCTCTACCGTAGCCCGGAGAGGCACTGACAATAGAGGTATAGCCACGGCTAATAAAACACTCTCACCTAAGGTACTAAGAAGTCAAGTCTATCTAGTCATGTCCAAGTCAAGTACAGGTCAAACAGGTCAAGGAAACAGGGCACAGGTAAAATAATACTATCACTAGATAGGAACAAGATATGAAGATTAATATAGTAATATAAAAAATGAGTAACAATCTATGTGCATGTAAAACTAGAAAGTAACATGACACGAAGCAAAAGAAATATGTAACCAAGCAAGAAAGAATGACAATATAGAAAAGCATATAAATATCATAAAATTTGGCAAGGTGTACCTGCCTGGTGGTTACAAAAAGTCCCGCAAACAACTCGTTAAATCAAAGAGTCTCGAAACCTGAACTCCTGCAAACGCCTCTGGATGCTGAAACAAATATTGCCAATAATCTTAGAAAAAGCAAAATAGCTAGTATAGGCTACCCATAAGTCCAATTCTGGTTACAAGGATAAAACAGTAATTTCGGATCAAAACAATTTTCGTCGTTGGACCCGTTTTACACCGAAAAGCGTGCCAACACCTACGGTCTCTAAAGTCATCAAACTATATATTTACGAGTCTGGTTTGACGAGACAAACCCAACCGTATGTCTAAAGTTAGATTCCGGTAAGCCGTGCACAAATTGTCTGTTGGATCGGATCACGGGCCCGCTAAAGTAGCGTTCAGGTCAACCTTATCAGAATCGGACCAAAATTGGCATACAGGACCAAAAACATGACACGGTCCTATTGGCGTAAGTTTTATATCGAGATGATGAACATGCACAAAATAACTGGGGTTTTTGTAGAGGAGCCGATACGGTAATTTTTTACGGATACGTCTCGAATTTGTCGCGCACACACAACCAATTCGAGTTCCGTCAAAGCCCACACTTCCAGGTATACCATACGTGTATTTTGATGCAATTAGTGCATGATGAAGTCGCTCGGTTTGTCGGAGCGGATCCCCTATCAGGAAATTTCTATGTTTTGAAAACAGATTTCCCTCCAACTTGAAACTTAAATTAAACAGAAAATATATTACTAAAAATAAAACTATTTGAAGGATTTTACACTTGGATAGGTTGTCTACAAATCTCTTTAAGTGGTTTTCTAAACCTTTCTTTCTCTTGCCCGGAATTTATCTTCAAAACAAGGGCGTGGATTTAAATTCTGTTCAATTTTGAACAGATTTTTATCAATATTTGAGTCAATTTTCTGGATAACCTAACTAAGTTTGAGAAATTCTACCTGAAGGCGGTGGAAGTGGGTCATGTCTTCTACGCGAAGGAATTTACGGTTCAAAATTGATCGAGCGAGGGAGGAGAAAATAACCTGAGAAGTCGGCAATGGCGAGTGCGGCTGCTGCTACTGATATATGTTGATGTGCTGCGGCTGATGCCGGCACTGGCTGCGGTCGGAAGTTGGTGCATGCGTGCAGGGAGGCCGCCTGTACAGTGGCACGGCGGTGGCCATCGGCCTCCAGGGTGCTGACGGGGTCTGTAACGCCCCAGTTCCAAAATACGTAGGACTAGGAACGTAGACATGCCAGCTGTATTTATACGAAATATACTCCAATATATGGAAGCCTCGTATAAATACATAAGCTGTAAAATACAGTAAAACCATAACTAATCTCATCCACGCAAAATAAATGAATAAAAGACATCATATAAAGGTAATGAAATGTCTTGATACAATATGTTGGGCGGAGACAAATCCACTACCAACAAGTAAAGGAAAAATACATAAGAAAAGATATAAATTTGGCGAGCGAAGCGAAGACAATGCAAATGCAATCATCCTCGAGAAAATAGCGACGAACGCGACTAGAGCTAAAGCACTTGCGAAAGACAATAGCACACACCTGGAGAGATAACCAGGTCCTCAGAGGGACGTAACAAGACACATAATATCACGCCATATAAACTGAATAAATATTGCTCAAATAAATAAGTAAATCGAATTATAACATGTTCCAATACGCACCTACTGAACGAGCGTACCATCCCCCCAACCAAACAAGGACAGGAGATGGTAAACTAATTCACGGTAACGTATCTTTCCATGCTAATAATCCAATATGGTATCCGGACCCCAACAAGGTTCAATACCTTCTCATCGAAGTAGTAAGTCACACCTACAACCAAACAAGGACAAGATGTGACGAACTAATCCGCGACAAGTTATTGTTCCAAGCCACGGTCAGATACAAGTACCCAAACCGAAAGTACTTGTACCTAACGGATAAAGGTAGCCTACCGTTCTAAGTAAAATGTAGTTAAGAACAATCCTTCCTGCACATGGCCCTGGCTAAATAGGATCGGCGTAGTCCCTCTTGGGCACCAGAGGCCCCATCAGTAAGAGCATGACGTTCCGCAGAATCGTCAGTGGCCGTCAGTAATTATGGGTAATCTGACCCGCATCTCCGGCGGAGCTCACGGGTTACAAAAGGGAAAGTGCATCGAAGCCCATACGCTAAGGAATTATCCTTCCCGCCCAATGCCTACTATATTGTATCCACAACATAAACCACTATAACCGCTAAGTCAAACTAACATGCAATCTCTATTGGCGGTTATTCCTATCGTACGGCTTGTACGTACTGGTGGCCAGCCAATCACGCACTTCCGTATTCTACATGCGACATACAACTTCGTGTTTACAACGTGTCAAAGCCAATGAATGCAACACACAAGGTGGTCCCTTAAATCTAGGTTTAATTTGTAAGAAAAATAATACACAGCAGGAAATATAAATGAACAGTAAGTTCTAACAGGTTAAGCCATGTATCACAGTTTATTTTGCATAAAGAAAATAATACTAATGCATAAAATATGAGCTAAAATAAATAAACAGCTAATGGCAAGGTGTCTTGCCTGGTAGGATGCCTGGTGTGCTATGATGATCAAGGTGGCACGATCTGCAACTTTGGTGCAACAACTGTACAAGGGGACCTCGGATGGTGGCACGGATAGTTCCAATGGGTCCGGGACGGTCAAATTAGTTAGGGACGATATAAATAGGCTCGAGATTTGGAAGGAGATAAGAAACGAACGATTGATTATGGATAAGATTTATATAATCAAAGAAAATTTATATAAATAAATATATATAACTATTTTGAGAAATATTTATAATATTTTTAAAAATTATATATAAGCCTTAATGACGTCATTCTTATTGATCAAAGAAATTTCTCCTATAAATACTTGGAATATAGAAAAACATATTTTTAGGTCAAACTATAATTTAGGAAATTTAACAGTCATATTTGTAGGACAAAAGTCAAATAAAAACATAAAATAATAGAATAATATGTTTTACGTTTCGAAATCCAATTTTTGAAGGAATAGATATAGGACAAGCTCATATAACATATATTTTATTACAAGATAAGTTTTTCAGAAAATTTATTGTATATTTATTTAATAACAAAATTACTAACTATAACAATATTTATTTACATATATACATCAGATAAATAAAATACCAATAGTATTAATAAATAAATAGCTTAAATGAATAAGAAAACAGAAATATCACAGCTCAAGCTGTGACTCTTCTATTTGGAAAAAGTACAAAGTAAAAAAGAAAAAAAAAACATTTTAAAGAGAGAGAGAGAGAAGAATGTGATCGGGATAGAGAGAGGGTAGGAGAGGAGAGAGGAAGAGAAAAGAGAGGAGAATCGAGTGAGAGAGGAGACGAGCGGTCGTCGACCACGCGGCTTCGCCGGCGGACGTGTGGAGGAGAGAGAAGGGTCTGGAGAGTAGATCGAGAGGCTCAGGTCCGGCGAGGCGAAGGGGGTTTGGGTTCATCAGGGCCGAGGAAGGCGGTGCGGCGCCATGGAGGACAGGGCGACGGCGACGCTGGGCTGACGGCGGAGAAGAAGAGGGGCGGATACGGTGGTTGGCGCAAGGGGTCGACGAGGCCAGGCGGGTGGCGGACGGCAAAGTTCGTCGGGGAAGAGCGGAGGATCGGGGGAGCACACGGATCTGGGGGCTGCTTCCGACGGTGAGGCACGCTAGGTCGGCGATGGAAGCTCGGCGCTTGTACGGTGAGTGTATGGGCGGTGGTGGTAAAAATTTCTTTTCCTATTATGTTCTTTGTTTGGCGGTGGTCTCGGAGGGAACGGCCGGGGGTCGCCGCGGCGGTTGCTGCGATGGTGGTAATGGTTTTTAATTTGTGGGTCTTGGGGAGTCGGACGGTCGCAGTGGCGGCCATTCGCGGGGGTCTGGCTTGG
Organism: Iris pallida; assembly: GCA_029216955.1. Classification (NCBI taxonomy): domain Eukaryota; kingdom Viridiplantae; phylum Streptophyta; class Magnoliopsida; order Asparagales; family Iridaceae; genus Iris; species Iris pallida. Next base: position 535,516 of record JANAVB010044214.1, on the reverse strand, counting down.
TTGGTTGTCGGAAGGCTGGAAAGGAG
>JANAVB010044214.1:372990-530490 GCA_029216955.1 Iris pallida | reverse complement strand
GTTACGATCGGATGTGGGACGGCTTAAGCAATGCATAGAATTAATGGTCTGTACGAAACATACGAAATGAGAAGTATGATTTTGAATATCGATACATAAGGTGACATTGTTGAATGAATCACGTATGTATCAAATATACATATGCGATAAAATTTCGAGAATGATCGCTAAAGATTAAGTCGATCGAGAGTATGAGATGGCAAGTATCTAGGATTGAAAATCTACATGTTAGCTTTATTCCAATTTTCTACCACTAGGCTTGGTGTCACGACCCGCATCCGCTTTTCGGGATACGAGTACGTGTCCAAGCCAGCCTACGCCACAGAGTCGGCGATAGAACGTTGTCAAGGTCACGATGCTCAAAATCACATAAATACGACATTTATTGCTCATTCACATTACCAAATTGATAACAACATTTACCAGATTTATTCAAAAAAAGTACAAGGTTCTTACACGTATTAAAATGACTACAACATCTATCTAATCTCTAGGTTTAGCCTGCAAGTACATCCGAATCTTCCAATGCTAAAGCCACAGCTAACCTGAAAAATGTTGGTTATCCAGTCAGAAAAGGAACAAGCCACAAACTGACGACAAATCAAAAACACAATAGAATTCACAAGACATGTAAATAATATATGTGAAATAAAACTAAATAGTAACTGATATCATGGCATGTCTAGAAAGAAAGTAAGGAACTTCACAACATGATATATCAAGTGGAGGAAAACATGTATAGGTGATATGGCAAGTGGTGAAGAAAACGAGGAAAAATAATAAAAGACAACTATCTATGTGTTTTGAAATACAGTTTCGACGTTGAACGGCTAGGGTAAATCAGGTACCCCGCACGTGAGATGTGCGACTGCTATCTCCACGAAAGACACGGGGGATGGGTAAGGGGTTCACACATCTACTAAGATATTTTTCCTCCCGACTAGTACTCACGAAATATAGTTGTAGAAGCGAAAAATTTTCAGCAATGAAGCGTATGCGCCCAAGCCAGTAAAGCTCTATGCGCCCAGCCAGTGATGTTCTATGCGCCCAGCCAGTGAAGCTCCATGTGCCCAACCAGTGAAGCTCTATACGCCCAGCCAGTGAAGCTCTATGCGCCCAGCCAGTGAAGCTCCATGCGCCCAAGACTAGCTCCCCCAAAATGAGGGTGCATAGCCTGAGACATGGCTATGCGCCCAAGCCTGACTCAGTCAAAGCCATGATCAAAACATGCACCGAAGCGTACGGCCACGTCAGTCTCCTCGAGCAATCGTGCACCGAAGCATGCGGCCACGCCAACACCACGACCAACCCACGATCTCGCAGCCTGTATGCGCCTACACCCTATGCGCCCAAGGCAGGACTATGCGCCTACATAAAAACTAATGTATTTTCTTCATGTGGGCGCATAACATCATTTCAGCTTAAGAACGACTATAAAAAGGGGCCTCATCCCTCTTCAAAAGACAGAACAGAGAGCATTTTTAAGAGCCAAATTGCTGCACTACTTGCCATTGAGCCGAGAGTTAGCAATTTTTTTAGGTTTTCTCCTACTTTTGTAACCGGAATATCAACGGAGGTAAAGGAGCAACTGCCACTCGATCTCCATCGTTCCATTCTCCAGAATTCTTTTTTGTACTCGGGGATCCTCAGCACAGGATCTCTCAGGCGTACTCGATCTGTTGTGCCTTGTGCCAATAAAAAAAAGAAAGGTTTTCTTCTTCTTTTTGTGTGTCCACAAAAATGACGACTCTGTTGGGGACTACCTTTTCCTCTGATGAGAAGGTGGTGACGTAATCCGATACCGACAAAGTGGGGAGCACTCAGAAGATGCTGATCGTAAAGTTCGATCAGCAGGCGTTCGAAGAGATGCTCTTGAGGGATGGCTCTACTCCCTTAAAATCAGCAAAGCCAAATAAGTCTCGCAAGACTTGGCTTCCGAAGGCTCGCTGTACATATCCTGCTAGTGACATAGGAGATATGCAATTGGAGGACTCTGTCACATGGGCACATGACTCTGCCACAGAAGTTCCCCAAATGGAGAAGGCTTACACCATTTCGGGCTCTACTGGCCTAGTGACTTCTTTCCTGCACAACCAACAATAGAGTGTTCGACACTCGAGACTTGGCAAAGGAAAACACTACGCTTTTAAGAATCGGGGTGTGTGACACTCTGGACAAACCCAGCGAGGCTCACAAACGAAGAAGACGAAATTGGAAGAAAGCAGCGCTGCTCCACCAAGCATGCGCCCAAAGCCATACGCCCAAGGGGATGTTTGGGCGCATAACCCCAACCAGAATGCTTTTGTCTTCAACAGACTGGACATCTAGGGTCATGCGCCCAAAGCTATGCGCCCAGGCTCACTGGATACATACTATACGCCCACATCAAGGAGGCTCAGACATGCTGTCAAGAAGCATGCGCCTAAGGCCAGTCTTCAAGGCCTATGCGCCCACAGCAAAAAGACAGGCCCCAACGCGTATAGCACGGGGCTGTCTTCAAGGATATCACAGAACTTAGGTATGGGGGTTAACCCTGCACGTGAACTAAGTCTGGATGTGCCAACTCTCCTTACGAACCTGCATGTAAAGCTCGGCGATGCATGCAACATGGGTTGTAAGGCAAAACTTTCTTCCGCTGACTTACGCGACATGATAAATTATAAGCCTAAAGCGAGGGAGGACATAAAAATTCATAGTGCATATTCGTGCACTAGTATTGTTATTAACTGTTGCTGCTCCAAAGCAACAAGAGTGCCTCAGAGAAAGTCTGTGTTTCGACGGCTGCATTTCTCTGATGATGAAAAGCCACTGTGTGTTTCATCCAACATGGCTTCATGGGGTCCCTCTTACGGAAGCCCCAATCAAAGTTGGTGGACCACGAACCCAACTTTCTCTCTCAGTTCTGCGAGAAGGAGAAGAAGAAGTCTACCAACAGATTGCCACTAGGCTGTCACATATGAAGGAGTCTATATGGGTACTCGGTCAAAGGCGAGATTTCGTACATATGACGAAGAATCCCAAGCCAGGGGTAGTATTCCCTCAGAGTCTGAAGCAGATGACCTTCACAGTAGGGGTAGCCTTCCAGAGGATGACGATCCCTCCGAATTTGATGGCGACTATCTACCTTCTCTACTTGAAGATGAAGGACTTGTCCAGTTAGAGACAGACAGTATCAGCACCAGTTGTACTGTTTCCTTTTTTCATCCTCGTATGTTATCACATACATGGCGGACGGAGAAAGACCTGAAGAAGCCAGTGATCAGACCAGCAAACGGCTAGAGGGTCTTGAAACTGTATTCGCTAAGATCACTGATACGCTTACCCGTATCATGGCGGTTCAAGCTGCTGGGGCTATTCCTCCACCTCAACAAAACGCCTCGGCTCACTCTAGTTCAGCACATAGCAACAACCCTTCTTCACTACAAAATGAGTATCATTCCGTTGCGTCTCCTCCAAATCTTGTAAATGCTGGGGGGTAGTCCTTCGCCAACGATGTTTAACATCCGTTCAGCAGCTGTTTCCCAATACTTGCTCAATCAACAGGATACAATTGATTCCCTGGTCACCCGTTTTGACACCGTCTCATACAAAGACGAGCTTCAGAAGATAGGGATATCTCAACCGTATCCCCCTTAGTAGGAGAATGCTACTTGCCCTCCTAACTACAAGCCGCTGACGCTGAATTCATTTGACGGGTTGACTTCTCCTCGTCAACACATGACATACTTCATCATGTAGACTCTACACTTGCCCAAAGATGATTCGTTCTTGTTGAAGCTGTTTATTAGCACCTTGCAGGGGGTAGCTTTCGAATGGTTCTGTAGTCTGCCTGACAGATGTATCAATTCATTTAAAGACTTGGATAGGTTGTTCCTCAACAGGTTCTACGAGAGTGGCATGCATGTTAGTATGTCCACCCTTATTGAGACCAAGCAAAGGTGGACGGAGTCTGTCATTGCCTTCATTGAACGCTTCAGGCAGTTAGCACTGATGATGCCCTTCGACATACCAGACTCAGAACTTATGGATACTTGTCGACATAACTTCCTTCCTACGGTGAAGTTTTGTCTGGGTATACATAAGTATGGTACATGGCCCGCTTTCATTGGGGCCGCTGATGCTGCTGAAAATGACATTCCTAACCTGGAATTACTGGGATTGAAAACACACAAATCCGAAGACAAGGGCAAGTATCATCAAACTATCCCTGTTCGTGGGGGTAAAGGAAAAGAAGTCCTGAAGTTCGACACTTCCAAAGGAGCTTCCAATTCTCAGGGCGCCTCCGACAAACCTAAGGAGACCTTCTCATTTGACGAGGACGATGTTATTACCATCTTTCACACATTGATGAAGGGTAATAAGCTGACATTGCCTCCACCACGACGTCTTGCAAAGGCGAGCTAGCTCAACGATCCCAAGTAATGTCTCTATCATCAGTACGTGCATCATTCCACCAAAGACTGCATCATCCTGAAAAAGAAGATACAACAGCTTATCGACAGCCAAGTGATCAACCTCGAAGCTGAATACAAGGTCGTATCTTCTAACATGATCTCTCTTCAGTTTGGTAACTTTCCTCCCAAAGAAGTCCCAGACGGCGTGGTCCCGATTCCTAAGGCAATAATGGAAGTCATCAACCTACCGCCAGCTCACAACTCAACCTTGGTGCCACTCACGACTGAACATGGTGAGATCATGTGGGTCCATCCGGAACTTGTACAAGAAGTGACGCAGGGGGTGGTACCTTTTAAAGCAAAAATGGGCAAGAAATACAAGTCGTGCCATATGGTATCCTCTCCCATCTACGAGGTTCTATCTGGAAAGACACGATCGGGAAAGACTTATCTTCGGACATACGATCCTGCACAAGAAGAAGCAGTACCTTCTCAAGCTTCTGCGACCCCCACAAGCTCAGAAGATCGGCCCATCTAAGCCTTCAACTACGGACAAAGCTAAGCAGAAGGAGACGCGGTTTGACAAGTCTCTGAAGGCTCCAGCTCCCGAGGGCATGGATCAGCCCTAAAACTTTGACATACTGGCACAGCTAGCCAATACACCTGCCAGGTTGTCTCTGTTCGATCTGTTGTGACTCTCCAAAGAAACGTGGAAGGCCTTAAGTGAGGTATTACTACATGCCAACTCTTATCTCGCCGAAGTCAAAGCCCCCGCTGAAGACCCTGTCTCCTGTCCTCACTGCCACAGTACTATGAAAGTGGTGCCCAACATCACATTTTCTAAGGAGGACATGCTACTCAAAAATAATCGTCATGATAGACCCATGTACTATACATGGTATATCGGGGCGATCAAGGTGGACCGCATGCACATCGATCCAGGATCCTTCCTCAGCATCATTCCTAGAAGTCTGCTTCAAATTCTAGGGATCACTCTGTACAAGCTATCTGCAACCAACACAACTATTATGGCTTTCAATGCGGGTCGAAGCCACCCGCTGGACAAGATCCGTCTCAAGTGCCAGATCGGTGATCTCCGAACGATGGTTTCCTGCTATGTGATCGATGCCAATGTATCCTACAATATTTTGTTGGGACGTCCGTGGATACACGAGAATATGATCGTTCCTTCCACACTTCACCACTGCTTCAAGTACGTCAATAGGAACGGTATCGTGAAGACGGAGTTTGCCGATGTCGATCCTTTTAAGGGCATCGAGGCCTACTACGGAGATTCGGTACTTTACCAATCTCATCCCACCAAGGATGATGGCAACGAAGCTGACAATAAAGCTGAAGCAAGTTCATCCTCCAATGATGGTTCCTTGATCATCCGAGTTAAAGGACGTACTACTCCAAAAAGTACTCCGAAGCCTCTCACAATCTAGATAAAAAAGAAAAACCCTGGCAAGGTCAAACCATTGACCATCACTCTCAGCAAGACATCCCGGGAGGAACCTACTGATGCCCGTCCTCCTAATCCTGAAGAATTACCCTACATGGTGAACTCGGCCAAGACTGTGGCTCCTCTTCTAGATGATGATCCTCTCAATGAGTATATCAATACTTATAATAATGTACCATCAGCGAATGATGTTATCCCTGAAGAAGAACTTGCATATTTCCTTAGTAAAGGTTTATATTTGAATTACTCCGATGTCTATCAATCTGTAAACCACTACATAGATACAATATACGCTCTAGAGCATGGCATAGGACCACACCTCTGCATGCCAGTCACGACACCTCACCTGCGAGAAAATGTTTACCCCGAAGATATCCTCTACTTCATCGTTCCAGCCAGAAAGAAGGATGAAGAACTAATCATCTTCGATTGTATAATCGACGAGAGAAAGTTCGTTCCAGACTCTATTTCTCCCAAGCACAACACAGAAGCTGACTATGACTCTGGGAAAATGCAACTTTTTTGGTATAGTTGCCAGGCCAAGAATATCATTTAGAACATGGGATATGACATCAAAAATGACCAGGGGCTAAATTACGACCGAGGACGACGGTTACCAATACGATACTTTGCTCCTTCCAGTAAACCCGAGAACTATTATCAACGAAGCGGTGTTGGTTTGGGTTATGTCACTCCTCCAACAATTCCCGAAAGATCATATGATGAAGCAGATCGTTGTTCTCATTCTTCTAATTCCTTCCTCTGGGACTCAGACTCCAGCATTGGCGACATGTTTAAGACAACTCTGTCCGTCAACATGGTTTCCGTTGACCAAATTGCGGACGATGTCCAATCAATCGAACTCGAACAATGGGCTCAAAAGATGGACACTAAGTGGGAGCTGCTCTTCGAACAAAGTGAACCACCTACCAAAGACGAAGTCATCCAAGTCAATTTAGGAGATGAATCATCTTTCAAACCGATCTTCATCAGTAAAAGTCTATCTAGCGATGAACGCCAATCTCTTATACAGCTTATAAGAGAATACATTGACGTCTTTGCATGGAGCTATGAAGACATGCCAGGCTTGGACCCTAAAGTCACCATGTACCGCCTGAATATTTCGTCTAAAGCTAAGCCAGTGAAGCAGCAACAACGACAATTCTGACCAGATGTCATAGAGGCCATCGAGAATGAAGTCAAGAATCTCATTGCCAGTGGATTCATTCGCGAAGAACAACACCCAGACTGGGTTGCCAACATCGTTCCAGTCATAAAAATAACGGTAAAGTTCGAGTCTGTATCGATTACCGTGATTTGCACTCTGCATGCCCGAAGGACGAGTTCCCTCTACCGATTACCGACGTAATGATCGACAATACTTGCGGCTTCGAGCGGATGTCCTTCATGGATGGGTTCTCAGGCTACAACCAGATCAAGATATTCTCCGACGACGAGAAGCACACATCTTTTCGAACAACGTTGGAGGTATACTGCTATACAGTGATGCCCTTCGGATTAAAAAATACAGGGGCGACATACCAGCGAGCCATGAACATAATTTTTTGTGATCATTTGTGCAAAACTGTGGAATGCTACATAGACGATATCGCAGTTAAAAGTCGTCTCAAGGACAACCACCTCCAAGACTTGAGAACTGTAAACCCCCATAATTTTTAATTGATTTTTATAAATTAATTAATGTTTTTATACATTTTATTAATTATGAATTTATTGCTACTAGCTTATTAGTATAATTAATACATGTGTGTATATATTTTATGTGTGCATGATTAGTATTACTATTAAATAAGGAATAATAGAATTTAGGATTTTAGGAATTTATTTGTAAATTTTTGAGAAATTTTACTAGCCTAAATATACTTATAGTGTGATATATATATATATATATATATATATATATATATATATATATATATATATATATATATATATATATATATATATATATTTATTTTTATATATATATATATATATATATATATATATATATATATATATATATATATATATATATTTATATATATATATATATATATATATATATATATATATTTATATATATATATATATATATTTATATATAAATATAATATATATATATATATATATATATATATATATATATATATATATATATATATATATATATATATATATATATATATATATATATATATATATATATATATATATATATATATATATATATATATATATATATAGTGTGATATAAAAATATATATATATATATATATATATATATATATATATATATATATATATATATATATATATATATATATATATATATATATATATATAGTGTGATATAAAAATATATATATATATATATATTTTATATATATATATATATATATATATATATATATAGTGTGATATAAAAATATATATATATATATTTTATATATATATATATATATATATATATATATATATATATATATATATATATATATATATATATAAATATATATATGTATATATATATATAAAATATATATATATATATATATATATATATATATATATATATATATATATATATATATATATATATATATAGTTAAATAGTTATAAGTATAATTGTTAAAAAAAAGAAAAAGAAAAAGAAAAAGAAAAAGAAAAAGAAAAAGAAAAAGAAAACATTGGTGGTGGCCGAACCCCACCAACAGCAGTAGCTAGCTGCGGGGAGGCCCGACCCCACAGTCCCTAATACCCAAACCAACAGCATCAACAGCTGCAACTCCTTACAACCTGAACCCAAGCAATCCTTAGCTATTCCCGAACCCATATCCTATTATATTAGGGATTAGAAGTCGGCAATATATATAAAGCCACATCAAAGTCGAAACCTTAGCAGCCACCCCAGAGTGTTCGCCTAGCCTGGGCGACCTACCCCCGAACCATCTCGACCGTCGACAACCGCTGGAGGCGCCACAACCGCCACTGGACTCCATTGCGACACGCGGAACAGAGCTCACCCCTGTTTTGGGCACAGCAAGGTACTCCCCTTACCTCTTCTTTCCCTCCTTCTGTGCTTAGCCGTCAATTTCTGTAAATCCCTATCAGTAGTAGACATGACCCTCTCGCAATCCCTTCTGGTAGAATCAAGCAAAACCCTATGTATTGCTCGGGAATTCAAACCAAAATTTCAGAGAAAACTGTCGGAATATGACAGTTGTAGTAATCCCAAACACCTAACTTGGAAGCCATATGCTGAGCCAAATACTTAGAATTTTTGAAACCCAGTTTAAAATAGTTTTAGTTAACATATAGGAGATAACAAAACACCTTGTAGAACCTGACTTCATAAAGTATGTGCAAAAATATTCGACTTCAAAGTTCAAGAAAAATAGGTTTTCAAAATACTAAAAACTTATAGAAATTCCATGATACGACGTGCGCCCCGGCAAACCGGGTGACGTGGTCATGCACTATATGTATCGAAAGACGCGTATGGACGTTGCGGACGTGTGGGAACTGACGGAACTTAGTTTCGTCGCGTGTGCGCGACGAAATCAATGCATATCCATCGAGATACCCCGTATCGGCATTTTGCAAACTTGCCCCTAACTTCGTGTACAGTCGTCGAATCGAGATGAAACTTGCACCAACAGGTCTGAATCAAAATTCTGGTCCTGTATGCCAAGTTTGGTTCGATTCTGAGAAGGTCGAATCGGAACCCATTTTTGGCGGGCCCGCGACCCACTCAAATGGGAGAATTTGTACACGGCTCATCGGAATCCAAAACTGGACATACCGTTGAGTTCCTCTCCTCAAACTGAATTCGTAGACATATAGTTTGATGACTTTAGAGACCATAGACTTTGGCATGCGTTTCGGTACAAAGCGGGTCCAACGACGGACATCGTTTTGACCCAAAATTATGATTTTGCCCCTGTTCCAGAATTTGACTTTTGGACAGGCATTTCTTAGATATATCTTTTATATCGAGTGCATTTTTGATGTTTGTTTCAGGGTCCGGAATTGTTTGGAGACTATGATGTTTCTTGGCTGACATTGTGATTTCTTGGGCTTGCCACTTTGTACCATCAGGCAAGATACATTGCCACCTTACTCTGTGATTATTATATTCTTATTTTTAGTTGTTATTTTTAGCATTTTTATTTTTTTGATATTTAAACTGTGCGTCCAAGTCACACTTAGGTGCAAGCGACTCTATCGGTCGTTCATCTCGCCTTATTTATTTCTCTTGCATTGACTTAGTCTAGCGACCACCCATTGATGTTGAGGTATTGGTATATCTCATATGGCCTTGACACTTGTTGTATCACGTGATGTGAGTCACATGTAGGACACGTATTCGCGTAGTCGGCTGGCCACCGATACGTATGGAGCGTGCGACGGATAGGGGTAACTGCCAATAGAGTTGCATGCTAGAAGACTTGGCGGTTACTAGAGATACATGTCAGTCATGGAGATGATGATACTAGGCATCAGGTAGGGAGAACATTACCTGACGTATGGGCTCGATTGCACTTCCCTTGTAACCCAGAATCTTCGCTGGAGATACGGGTACGATTAGCCTCTAAGGTTGGCCACTGTCGTTCTTGGAACGTCATGCGCTTGGTCACTGGTGCCCAAGAGGGGACTATACCGGATCCTATATTCAGCCAGGGCTCATGCGTCGAAGGAATGTATCTCAACTGCATATTCACAGTAGAATGGTCAGGAACCCGATTGCATGCATACCTTTTATCTTATTATATTATCGCAGTTTATATGGCATGGTGTTTTCTTGTATCTTGCTATGTCCCATGAGGACCTGGTTATCTCTCCAGGTTTAGACGATTTTCCACAGGAGTACGGAGCGACGTTGGAGCTATCCTACATTGATGACGAGGCAGTGCCTTTGATTTCTAGACTATTTCTTATCTGAGACGTTTGTAGACATTAATTTACATCTCTTTTTTTCTATTTGCGGAGGTTGGACTCCGATCTTGTGAGACTATTTTTTATAGCTGTTTGTAGTTAGTATGTTCACCCGGCTATCTTTTGATACTCTTATTTATTTATTTGGACTCTATTATCTTGTGTGTTGAGCTGTGATGAGATTAGATATGTACTTCTAGCCTGTGATTATTTTATTTACAGCTTATGTGCATATATGAGGATTCCATATATTGGAATATTTTTCGTATATGTGCAGCTGGCATGTTCATGTACTTGGTCCTACGCATTTTGGAATTGGGACGTTACATGTTTTTGTGGTGGCCCATACAGGTTAACGTAAATATTGTTGGGTTACATGACTGTGCCCAACAAGCCTGCATATAGGAATAAGAATATCTCATCCAGAACTGCTACTATCTCTTGACTTCCAATCTTTTCAAAACTTCCTTGATTATTCGATTTACTTCATATCTAATCTTTCCTAATATCAACTTATCTTCCTCGTGCCTACAATATATATTTAAGAAGCGGACGCACTTCTGCCTTGGCCCTCACATCTGGTGAAGAGGCTACCCTGGAGGGACAGAATCCTCCCATGACTCCAGCGACACCATACCAGCCAGGACAGTCGCAGCCTACTACGACACCGACGACGGAGTACCCAGAGATCGCAGCACCCCCAGGCAGCCAGGCTGGACAGACCACTACCATGCCACCGGGAGGAAATGTACCACTGCCTCCACTACCACCATTCCCTCAGCAGTTTCTACCGCAGTCGGGACCTCAAATACCTCCGCCACCGACTGATGGGAGCCCTACTACTCAGTTTATGTATGCCATGATGCAGGCTCAGTGGCAGCAGACTGAGCTGATGAGACAGACGATGATGGCAGCATTGGCTAGACCTCCACCACCACCTCCAGTACCAGCACCAGCACTGGCTGTGCATCCTTATGAAGGCTCTATCAAGAATTTCACAGATATGAACCCCAAGGCCTTTAGAGGAACAGAGAAGCCATTAGAGGTGTCACAATGGCTTATTAGTACAGAGAAGCTACTGAAGACATCCCAGTTGCCAGCTCGAGATTGGATGACAGCAGTGGATCTACTATTAGAAGATAATGCTCACCACTGGTGGAAGGCGGAAGAGAGACGATTGGGCACTGGAATCACCTGAAAACAGTTCTATGATGCATTTTATGAGAGATTCTTCCCTATTCATGTTCGAGATGGTCTCTATGACCAGTTCCTTCATCTGAAGCAAGAGAATATGACAGTCGATGAGTATGACTCAGAGTTTAATCGCCTGAGTCGATTTGGTGCGGGATTGGTTCCGACGGAGTTAGAGAAGACGAGGAGATTTCATCAGGGGCTGGTACCAGAGCTCAAGTCTTATACGACTACCCAGTCTCGAGTCTCCCATTCAGCTGTCTTGGAAGAAGCTCGTGCTCAGGAGATTCTTCGCAAGGAACAACAGCAGACATTGAGACGTCATACACCAGCAGTTACACCAGCCCGAGCTACTCAGGGTGGACCTATCAGGAGGACCACAGGACAGTACCAGTAGAGGACTACACCTTATCAGAAGCCTACCTGCAACTTTTGCGGGAAGCAGGGGCATATCAGAGATGACTTTCGACTTCTTTTAGGCTTATGTATGAGATATGGATCGGGACAACACTTGGCCAGAGATTGTCCTGAGTAGCAGGTTCTAGTTCATGCACATCAGGCCCAGAGGGCCACAACACCAGCACCTCGTCCACCATTACCACCACAGACAGCACAGTACCACATGGCCAGAGCTCAAGGCCCGGGACATAACCATAGAAAGGCATTCTCTCTAGCTGTTTAGAATGTAGAGACAGCGGCAGAGGTCATAGCAGGTATGGTTTTAGTTGCATCTTTTCTTGCTATTACATTATTTGATAGTGGAGCCACGCATTCATTTATAGCCACTAGTTTTGCCACAAGACATAACATTCCCATCACATCCTTAGCTAAGAATGTTAAAATCCTCACTGGAGAAGGAGTTGTACCTGTTAGTGGCATTTCTAGACTTTGTCATGTAGTAATAAGTGACAGAGAGATGGTGGCACGACTTCTCGTATTCCCTATGCCAACATTTGATGTGGTTCTTGGAATGGACTGGTTGAGCCAGTATTTCGCTCTCATAGTCTGCCATAGGAGCAGTATTATCTGTAGACCACCGAATGCGGCAGAGTTTGAGTTCACCAAAGAAGATGGAGATAGTTGTGATGCACCCGCATCGGAGACTCATATGATGATGCATGACACCCCTCAGCACTCTATCATAACTGAGTTCAAGGATGTATTCCCCGAGGAATTGCCAGGACTACTACCTGACCGAGACATTGAGTTTACTATTGAGCTTACACCGGGAGTCGAGCCTATTTCATCTCGAGTATATCGTCTGGCACCCAAGGAGGAAATGAAGACGCAGATTGATGACTGATTAGAGAAGGGATTTGTTCGACCCAGTGCGTCACCATGGGGAGCACCCATTCTTTTTGTGCCTAAGAAAGACGGGACAGTACGCATGTGCATCGACTACAGAGCATTGAATGCAGTGACGGTGAAGTACAAGTATCCTTTGCCGCGTATAGACGATCTATTTGATCAATTGAGTGGAGCAAAAGTATTCTCCAAGATTGACTTACGATTAGGCTATCACCAATTGAAGGTTCGGAAGGAAGACATTACAAAGACGGCTTTTCGATCAAGGTTTTGACACTACGAGTTCTTAGTCATGCCTTTCGGTTTGACCAATGCACCCGCAGTCTTCATAAATTTGATGAACAAGATCTTTCACCAGTACTTGGACAAATTTGTGGTAGTCTTTATAGATGATATCTTGATTTACTCCAAGAGTCAAGAGGAGCATGAGCAGCACCTACGGATAGTTTTGGGAATATTGAGGAATGGAAGACTCTTTGCGAAACTTAGCAAGTGTGATTTCTTTCTCAAGGAGGTATCATTTCTTGGTCATGTTGTTACGGGTGATGGTATATCAGTAGACCCAGAGAAAATCACAGCAGTCAAATCATGGCCCGCTCCTACATCAGCTTCAGCGGTGAGAAGTTTCCTCGGACTTGCGGGTTACTACCGACGGTTCATAGAATATTTCTCTCGAATAGCGAGGCCTATGACTCGATTGACTTACAAGGATCAGGAGTTCGTATGGACAGACGAGTGTCAAGCTGCTTTTGACGAGTTGAAGAAGCGATTGACCACAGCACCGATTTTGACACTACCATCGGGCCGGGAGGATTTGTGATCTACAGTGATGCATCCGGGAAAGGATTAGGATGCGTATTGATGCAGCACGGTCGAGTAGTAGCATATGCATCGTGACAGTTGAGAGTGCATGAGAAGAATTATTCGACCCATGACCTAGAGCTCGCAGCAGTTATCTTTACTTTGAAGCTATAGAGACACTACTTGTACGGCGAGATGGTTGATATCTACACTGATCATAAGAGCCTCAAGTACGTGTTCACAAAAAAAGAGTTGAATATACGACATCGACGTTGGTCGGAGTTGATGAAGGATTACGAGATCGAGCTTCATTATCATCCGGGTAAGGCTAATGTCGTGGCAGACGCATTAAGCCGCACGCCCATGGCACACTTTTTGACTACGTAGAAGGAGTTGATTAGAGACTTGGAGCAGCTTGGTATTAAAGTAGTATTGCCTGGAGCAGACGGCATATTAGCCAACCTCCAAGTGCAATCATCATTGGTAGAGTGCATCAAGGCAGCATTGTCCAATGATGCTAGATTTCGACGGCTCAGAGAGAGGACCGAAGCAGGAGGGCAGACGGGAATAAGGATCCATCCCGATAGGACATTGCGATGTGGTGATCGCATTTATGTTCCCAATGGAGGGCTACGGTAGGAGCTGATGTGTAGTGCCCCGAAATTCGTGATACGTATTTTATACGTGATCGTATTTTTGACCAGTATTTTTCATTTTTTTTCTTGACCAGTTAAGTTGTGGTATATTTCATACTTAGCATTGTAGATTAATTGTCATTTATCATTCCTGGATTAATTCTGATTAATGGAGCTTGGTTTTATTTGGATAGGAGAAGGAATTAGTTTGGTTTGGTTTATTATGCATTGGACCATCTTAGCTAACCTCCACCCTCAACACAACTTATCCTCCCCAATTAAAATCCCCACCTAACACTCTCTCTCCTCATTATTTTCCTCCCTTAATTCTTCTTCTTCTTCCTCCACACAACTCTCCAACCCATTAGGCAAGTGCACCTTGCCACCACATGAGAACCACTTTTATTTGTCCATTAGCTAGATTAGGCCATGGAGATCAACATTAGAACTTGACATTTTGTGATTTGAAGCTTTCATTCTTCTAGATCTAGGTTTTAACCATTTTCGAAAATCCTTGGTTTTGATCTATTAAACTTTGATTTTTGCTTGTTTTGATGCTTCCATGTGGAAGAGAATTCAATTTTATTCAAGTTAGAACTTTGAAAATCTAGATTTGGCTTTGATTTGACAAAGATATAAAAATTTAAATTTTTGGTGTTCTTGGTGTTCTTCTCGGCCTGGAGTAGCAGCCTGCAGCCTGCGCTCTTTAGTGCAGTACTGGATTGTGCATCCCCCTCGGCCAGCGCTCTTTAGCGCAGCGCCGACCGCACAGCTTGCCCCTTGGCGAACTGCGCTCAACCCGACTGCGCATGGATTCATGCGCAGTCTGCCCATGCGCAGTCTGCTCATGCGCAGTCTGCTCATGCGCAATCTGCTCCTGCGCAGTCCACTTCTGCGTAATCCATCTCATACGCAATCTGACCCTGCGCCATCCATTCCTGTGCAACCTGATCTTGCGCAGTCCATACTCTGCGCAGTCTACCTTTGCGCAATCCTCCCTTGCGCAATCCAATCAATACACAAGGCAGCCCCTGTACCCTTAGCCCATGCGTAATAACCCATTGTGTAGTACATCCCCTGTGTCCCTTTAACCCTGTGCCCTTTGACCCCATGCGCAGTCTACCCTTGCGCAAGGTAACCCTTGCGCAAGGCAACTCTTGCGTAGCTCTTCCATGCGCAGTGCATACCCTGCGCAGCCCAACCCCTGACCCTCTTGCACAACCCACTTGTCTATGATGAATTTGTTTATTTCTTGAGCTTGGCTCTTCTATAGCCCTGTATATTGATATTTTATTAGATATTTTACGCCTATTTTATATCCTTACGCCTTTTGTCATGAACTTGATTTTACTTAATATGTTGGAATGACTATTGTACATGGCACGGTATGGCAAGGAACTAGCATAACACGACAGTGACCCGTAATGGTGCACTCCTGACATGACCAACCTGACTTGATAAGTGGCCCGTCGTGGCGCACTCCTGACAAGTACCCTGACATGAATTATCTTGATAACTTGATAGTGGCCCGTGGCGGCACACTCCTGACTTGACATGACTTGATAACTTAGCTTGACCTGTCTTAATACCGTGGGTGTTCCTGCTTGCTTGTGCAATCCACTCGTATTGTCTTGCATCATGTCTAGGACGTGACTCCCTGGTTCCCACGGTCAGGGATTCATACTGAATCTGGCTAGGTTAATGACTAGATTGATCAATTAGTTCATGGAGAATTTCCCAGTTACCTGTTGCCCCTTTGGTCCCGGCCTTATATATATATACATAGGATTTGTTGCTATCCGTCGAGATGAGCGCACTTCCAGTCCGCCGTCGAGCGTGGTACCTTAGGACACATGTATCTTACTACAGTGTGTCTGCTATATCATGCTATCTTTTCTTTTTCTTGCTGGGAGCATTCAGGTAGTAACAAACAGGTAACCGGACTTGGAATTCTCATTGCATCTTGTTAGTAATCAGGTCTGTGATAACCCAAGTTAGTTAAAGTAGTAAGCCGTAGTACTTGCTTGGCCGTGATTGATTGGATGCAGTCTAGTCCCTCTTGTCCTGTCCTGATCCTGTGCAAGGTCATGACATGACATGATTACTCGTGCTTTACCTTAATCATATTTAATTGCAAGTCTTGAATTCGCGTATTTTATCTTGCCGATAAATGGTAGGAGAAACCAAGTTCCGTTCAGACGAAGGGTTACAACCCCGGTCCTTGTTTGGTTTACGGGTTGTAACCTGGCTATCTGAATAGTCCCATGGTCATCTCATCGTATATCATCCTGTCATGCCTTTCCATATGTTCTGTCTTTTAGCGATTCTGTACAAGATTTGTCTTTTATATCTAACTATCATGCCTTTTCTTAAATTACTGTCTCTTGTTATGTAATTATATTATTGTGCTGATTGCTGGCTTTTGTTCTTATTTCGTGGCCTCCTTTGTGGCACTTGCTCTTTCTGGGGTCTGACCCAGCTGGTTTTGTATGGCCAGATACCGGAGCAGCAGCAAAGGATCTACCTACTTTCCAGCCTGATGGTGAACACTAGACGGAACTCGGGCAACGAGTGGGTTTTCTCTTTTTATTTCTCCCACTGTATTGTTAACTGATATTCTTTTGAGGCGTTTAGCCGACGAGCACTTGTTAGCTCGATGCACTTTACTTTCTGTCTGCCTACGGGCTGTAATCATGATTGGCAACTCGAGGTTGATCATGTATGACTTAACTCTTGCTAGTCCTTACATTTTGTACGACTAGCTTCATGATCATCTGGATATGTAATGTTTGGGACGCCTTACAATTGTATATTTGGTGGTCTGATATCTTGTTACTACCATTACTTGTTGAGATTGAGACAATAGCTTGATTTGACCCTAAGAGACTGATGGTTTGTAGCGTACCCTCACATAGCTAGACAGCCGTGACTGTATAGCGGGATGGTTGCCGTTCCGTTATACGTAGCTGGCTATGCACGTCCCCGTTCTTCAGTATTCTGGTTCTGGGGCGTGACATGATGGCAGAGGCTCACAGTTCGGCTTACTCCATTCATCCCGGAGGAACCAAGATGTACTATAATTTACGGCAGTATTATTGGTGGCACGGAATGAAGCGGAAGATAGCTCATTTTGTTGCCAAGTGCTTGGTATGTCAACAAGTGAAGGCGGAGCAACAGAGGACGGCCGGATTATTACAGCCGCTACCCATCCTCGAGTGGAAGTGGGAGCACATTACTATAGATTTCGTCACGGGTTTTCCTCGGAGTCCTAGGGGACGTAACGCAGTGTGGGTGATTATGGATAGACTTACAAAGTCAGCCCATTTCTTACCTTTTAGAGTGGGCCAGTCGACAGAGGTATTGGCAGAGATGTATATGGAGCAGATTATGAGACTACACGGTGTGCCTGTTAGTATTGTGTCGGACCATGACTCGAGATTCACCTTGCACTTTTGGAGGAGCATGAAAGAGAGTTTAGGCACCCGATTGATGTTTAGCATGACATACCATCCTCAGACAGACGGCCAGTCGGAGCGTACCATTCAGACGCCAGAAGATATGTTGAGAGCGTGTAGGCTTGGCGGTTCATGGGAGGACCATCTTCATCTTGTTGAATTTTCCTACAACAATAGCTATCAAGCGAGCATTTAAATGGCTCCGTTTGAAGCATTATATGGTAGGAAGTGTCGGTCTCCTGTTCGTTGGAGCGACATAGGAGAGCGACAGCTATTGGGTCCCGAGTTGGTCTTGAGCACAGTGGAGACAGTGAAGAAAATACAGGGCCACCTGCGAGCAGCGCAGGATCGTCAGAAGCAGTGGACAGATAATCATCGTCGACCCTTGGAGTTCAAAGAGAGCGACCATGTGTTCTTGAAGATATCCCCCACTAGAGGCATGATTCGATTCGGAGGACGTGGCAAGTTGAGTCCAAGGTACATCAGGCCTTTCGATGTCTTGGAACGTGTTGGAGAGGTTGCTTATAGATTGGCCTTGCCACCGTCGCTAGAGAGAGTGCATGACGTATTCCATGTATATCAGTTGAGGAGGTACGTGGCAGACAACAATCATGTGCTTGATCACTCCGAGATCACAGTTGGACCGAGTTTGTCGTACGAAGAGCAACCAGTAGGTATCCTCGATCGCCGAGTGAAGGTATTACGGAATCAATCTATTCCATTGGTTCACGTGGCATGGAAGCATCACCCGCCAGGAGAGTCTACTTGGGAGCGCGAGGACGACATCCGAAACCACTACCTGCATTTGTTCGAAGACGAAGGTATGTCTTGCATTTGAAGTATTATTAATTCCCTTGCATTGCATTTGATCCCCCCGACATTAGTTTTATTTCGGGGACGAAATTTTCTTTATGTTGGGTAGGATGTAAACCACCATAATTTTTAATTGATTTTTATAAATTAATTAATGTTTTTATACATTTTATTAATTATAAATTTATTGCTACTAGCTTATTAGTATAATTAATGATTGTGTGTATATATTTTATGTGTGCATGATTAGTATTACTATTAAATAAGGAATAATAGAATCTAGGATTTTAGGAATTTATTTGTAAAATTTTGAGGAATTTTACTAGCCTAATATATATATACTTAATGGTAATTTTTTATTTTTGAATATTTTGGGATTTTTATTTCATGAATGTTAATATTTAATGGTTATAGGAGTCGGGTTCGAATTTCATCTCATTCCGACTTATTTCGGGACTCCGGAGAATTTTGACTTAAGTTGTGCTTAACACATTAATTAGCCATGGCCCACCAAACTCATCATTTAGGTCTAGGAGTTTGGTCTGATCCCATATGAGTGATTATGCCTAATTATTATTTTTATTTGGTCTTTTCTAACCCCCAAACCCTAATACCATTTAACCCTTCATAAAGAAAAGGAGAGGGGCAAACTTGTAATTATACAAGGGGACGAATATCCTCCTTATATGGCAGCCACCTCCCTCCCCCTTTTCATCTATTCACACTTCAAAATTTTCTATCTTATTCTCCAAGGGTTCTTCCAAAGAAAAGAAGAGCAATCTCTTGGAATCATCTTCAAATAAAGTTTTTCTTCCAAATATTCTTCCATAGATCTCTCCTTCTACCTCAAGTGGTACTTCTACAAACTTTTGGGAGCAAGAGGAGTAGAGATGTGTCCTAAATAATTCACTTTGTGTCAGAGCCGTGTCGGAGGATTTTGTATTGGGATCCATCTCCCAATAGGTACAAACTATCCTCTATTTCCCTTTCTTCATCATATAGAATAGTTTTGACCAAGTAGGATTGATCCCCATGGTTGTGTCCCTATTTATGTCAAGTTTGAGTCCATTTGGTATGTCCTAGGAAGAGTTATGATTTGTGCTTGTGTCCTAGTGTTTTTTCCCAAGTTGGACACCCCAAGAATATTTAGTTTTGCCTCTAAGTGGTTTAGACACTTTAAATTTCATATTTTGTATTAGTGTTATGTGTGTGTAAATATATGTGTATGTGTGGGCTTTTATATATAGAGAGAGATGGGGGAAATGGTATGTGGAGTATTATTTGTATATGTGTGTGTGTTTATATATATATATGTAGAGAAGAGGGGAGGAATTAGTGTGTGTGTGTCTATATATATATTTTGGAGTGATATATATGTATGTGGAGTGATATATATATATAGAGTGAGAATGAGGAGAAGAATTAGAGAGGAAGAGTTAGAAGAAGGAAGAATAGAGGGAAGAATAGAGGGTAAGAAGGAGGAGGAGAAGAAGAGCAATAGCAGCAGTAGTAGGGGGACTAGGGGCTGCTGCCCCCTTGTACTCAGCAGCAGTCATGTAGCAGCAGCAGCAGCAGCAGCCATATGGCAGCAGTAGCTAAAGCAGCAGTAGCAGCCCCCCACAAGCTCCATTTGACCCCCCACAAACCCCTATATATATACCTATATTTATACCTATATATACCTATATATACATATATATACCTATATATATACACCTATATACCCTATATAAATACCCGTATAACCCTCTTAATAACCCTCCAAAATAGCCCTATATGAGTGTGTGAGAGTGAGTGAGTGTTTGTATGAGGGCAAATGAAGGGGGAATATTGAGATACGAATGTCGGAACGTATCCAAATTGAAATAGGACTTAGCTAATGTGAAATAGAGTTTGTAGGTAGGCTCCTAAGTTAGAATCGGGGTTGCGTTTGAAGTGGGGAGAATGGTATCTCATGATACCATTGAGTATCTTACTATACTCAAGATAATGGATAATTGAACAACATGAGTCGTAAGATGGACTGGATGTGCACTTTTCCTAGGAAACTTGGTAGGTAATGTTAATAGAGGCTAGTATCCTACTACCCTAGGAAGCCGGGAGTGAAACTCCCAAGGAAAAGCCACTTGGCTTTAGTGTTAGAGTGGTAAAGGGTAAATGTTATATAAAGGGTAAACGGGTAAATTCAAGATACGGGATACGGGTAGTCGGTTTGACTTGAAACTTAGACGTCTTGATAGGTACACCCTACAAATGTCATATTTGAACCAATTTCGACTCGGTTGACCCATAGTTGACTTTTTACCCAAAAGTCAACAACGAGTCAACCCTTTGTCTAAAATGGTCCAAATCCAAACTAGAGTTGACCAGTTGTCCAAAAGTAAACTGTTAGTCAACATTTGACCAGTTTGACCTAGGGATGACCAGAGTTGACCAGTTGACTAAAAGTCAACTGTAAGTCAACTCTTGATCCCGTTTGACTTATTTTGACTTATTTTGGCTTGCTATGACTAGTATGACCTAGAGTTGACTTAGTTTGACTTAGATTGACTTAGATTGACTTGACATGACTTAGTATGACTCAGTGTGACCTAGTTTGACCTAGATTTCATATCATACATTAGAAATCATTCATAACTTTGTTAAACCCAAATTAACACGCAATATCTCATCTTTAGGTCTCTGATTACCACTCTGAGCATTGATATTCCCTACAGCTCAAAACAGCAGGCGGGTACATTCTCTGATAGCAGTTACTTGTCTTGATATCTTCTCTACTAGTTCAGTTATAGTGTTTACTTGATTCTTGACACATTGGTGCACGGACTAGTATTGTCGGATTTCTGTCATGAGATGTCATTCCTAGATTTCTTGGGATACTGGTACTTGCTTGGTCTTGATTCTTGTACTTGTATTGACGCCGATTCCTAAAGAGGACTTGCTCCCCTCTTAGGGAATCCCGCGTTATGACGTGTTATGTCCGGATCCGTATACTATTCGGGGAATGGAGAATTTTATAGATAGTGTGATCAATGTCCATCTTGAGTTACTACTTGTATCATAGCTATACCCTCACCTCACGATGGGTATAGCCTAACCTGTGCTACTACTTGCTCTATAGCTTGCCATCCCGGCCTGTGAAACCCACAATTATTAATGTGTGTTTGATGCTTAATTTATTCGGATTATTATTATTTTAGTTAAATAGAAAATTCTTTTGAAAATTAATAACTTGGATTTTGATTTTCTGGCTCAGACCCGTTCCCGAAACCCGACTCGGAATCAATTCCGAAACCGAGATCGATTTTGTATAAAAAATATATATTATTTAAATAATAAATCCTTAATGTAATGAATTCTATTTACACCAGCACACTTAAAACTTTATTTAATTACTCATTCTCTCTCTTTTCCTTACTGGAACCAACCCTCTTTAAACTCATTCTTAATCACTCTTAATCACACTCTTTCCTTTACTCACTGGACTGACCCCTTCTTCTTCCTGCGGACAAAACTGTCAAGCCCTTGGCCTTCGGTTTCCCGACCGGCCGCAACACCCTCGACTTCCCTCCGGTAACTCCTACTCTCTTTTCTCCTATAAAACCCCCTCTTCCCCATTCCTTTCCATCACCATTCCACCTCCATCCCCAAATCTCCCGTACCCTAACCCTTATTTTCGGTGAACCCAAGCTGCGTCCCTCCACCTGAGTCCAGGCCAGCCCCGTATCCCGGCGATCCCGACCCCACAGCATCGCCCGCCTCCCGAGCACCGACGCCGAGCCCCGGAGACCCCGTGCCCGACCCCGCTGGCTCCCCGCGCGGCCTCCCTGCCCGCCACAGCCATCCGTTCGGCCTTTCCCGCAGTACTTCGCGGGTTCGACTTGCTGTTTCCGAGTTCTGAGTTTTGCGGTTCGATTTGCTGTGCCTAACCCGAGACGCTGTGTTCGCGTATTTTCTTTTACTTTTTTACTTGAGAGCTCTAGCCGAGCAACCCAAGGTATATTTCCGTTGTCCCTATTTCTGTTTTGTAGTCTATGATGAATTTTGGTCCATGAATTTCCCCCGGGAATTCGGTAATTTATAGACGAGACATTTTCGGACTTTTCGAAATCCTTTCGGATAGGTTCTGTTGGTTTCAGATTGGTTTCTGTGTGTTTTCCGTTGGTTCGGATTTTCCGAGAATCTCTCGGAAAAGAGTTTCTGGAAATTTTGGTTTAAATTGGATTTGTCGATTGTTGGTATGCTGGTTCTTTATGCTATGGTGAATTCGATTTTGTTTTGGGTTTTCTGAATTCGTTTCGGAAACAAATCTGTGAGTATATTTTATATATAAAAATGGTTATTCCCTGGTATGGGACTTATTTTTGGTGATTGTGGCACACTTTCCCAGTTTTGGATTATCCCGAAAATAGGGGGAATGCTGCCAAAATTTTTATAAAATTTATAAAGAAATATTTTTAAATCGAATTTCGAAAATATTTTATAAAGTAGATTTTGGGCGACGACCATACCAGTCCATGGGCCCTAGCTAAATGCAAACAAAACCGAGAGTTCCGGACGTTGGGGCATTAGCTATTTTATGACAATTGGACCAAGTCTGAGACTCGTTTTATATTTAGTTTAATCTAATTTATTAATTTATTTTTTAATTAAATTGTAGGATAAATTTTAGAACTAACCAATGTTTCTTCTTATTTCAATTCGTGAAAATGGTCTGTAAGGGCATAAGCCCAGCTTTTATTTATTATCTGTGGTTTTATAATATTGAAATTTTTTATTTTATTTCTGGTTGGTTGATTGACTTAAAACGTAAAATGATAATATAATTATTTTATAAATTTTAATATCATTTTCTCACAATAAAATAATTAGGAAATTACAAGTTTATTGCAAATTCACGTTTTCTTATTTAAAGAAAAATATTAATTTTATATATAATACAAAATACAAAGTTTTACCAAGTAAATCAATAGCTACGAGTTTTTCCAAATACAAAGTTAAATTGACTTTTCTTCGTAAGACAGTAACTCACCTCGATAAGCGCTCTAAGTAGAGTTGTAAATAACCTAAAATTTGACTAGGACAAATACTAGAGATTGTAACTAGCACATAGATTGGATTGAATATTGGTGCTAAGTCAGGAATTCTCAATTATAGGGTTTCGAGGACTGTACTAGCATCATCCCGGAACCAACATCGAATCCAGTCGTAACCAAGGCAAGTACGGTTATATTAATGCACAGTTTAATTAATGCTAGTAATCTTGCATGTTTAAACCACGGTATTACACGTAACTCTCTCCTAGAGAAATGATTGAATCTGATTGACTCGGGATATTGGGGGAGTAGCGTAGTGTTCTATGACCAAAGTCCAAATAGATAATTGATTGTGCGAGCTTATTCCTTTTTCACGAGGATAGGCCGGACCGTGTCATTAGGATACAATTGAATCATCCCAAATCGGTCATAGTCATTACATACTCGAATCACATTATTTACTATCATGTAGTTTAGTTGAAAATCATTATTTCAAAACTGTTTAATATTGCAAATTGCTAATCATTAGTGGAACTGTTAATTTTCATAATTGTACTTTGCTCCTTTTCTGACTGGATCCTCCACCCCCAATAGGTTCCACTGATGAGACAGAGTTACTGATAAGTAGCTATTATGACCCTGAGTTGTACCCAGCTGTGCTACCAGAGGATGCTGATCTTGGAGATGGCGAGCCTATCATTTAGCTGTTATTATTTTCTATTTCCAGTTGTTGTTGTTTTAAAAGACTGTTTCTGTTATCAGTTGTAATTTTGTTGGACAAGTTTTATTTATCAAAATATTAAGTTGTGATAATTAGACTGTGTTGTTGATTACCAGCATGAGTGATTCAGCTTACTGCCGCTGTCTCAACAACGGTGTAGGCTGGGCATGATCCGATTCGACCCAAGAAATTGGGACCGGGTCGTGACATGTTTTTAGTGGTGGCCCATGCAGGTCTGATCAACAACTTAGGAAAACATATCTAGAAACATTTAGAACACTAGAACATTAATTTGTCACGACATAGGACCGAAATATATTATAAATAAA
This sequence comes from Iris pallida, assembly GCA_029216955.1. Classification (NCBI taxonomy): domain Eukaryota; kingdom Viridiplantae; phylum Streptophyta; class Magnoliopsida; order Asparagales; family Iridaceae; genus Iris; species Iris pallida. Next base: position 505,407 of record JANAVB010044214.1, on the reverse strand, counting down.
TATTTTTGTTTGTTATAGACTGGTAGGCTACCTTGCTTATATTTTGTAAGCCTAATCCTTCCAGAGTATGTCGACCAATCCTGCTGGAGATGGGATGTCATCAACCGATCATACCCCACCTCCTCAACCAAGTCAGAATCGTACACCCCGACAACTGACTGATCGTCCCCATAATGCACCAGCACCCCATGGATTTTACACTACTACTCAAGTATTAGATCCTACGTCTTCCCAGACTGAATGCAAGCCCCTACGGTGGTGCCCGATCCAGTCGCGCCACCAGTGCCCGTAGATCCCACCGACCTTGTAGGCCTGCTACGAGGAGTGCTTGAGGCACAGAGAACTCAAGCTGAAGCTCATCGCGAACAGACGGCGATTATGAGAGAAGGCATGGAGAATGTCCATAATATGGCTATGGCTGCACTGGAAAGAGGAGAAGCAGCCCAATCTGTACCAAGGCCCGCTAAAATCGGAGATATTGAGAAATTCAAGAAGCTGGGCCCTCGACCTTTCAAAGGAACCGAGGGAATCATTTATGCTGACGAATGGCTCGACAGCATGGAGCATCTCCTCAGCGTTGCTCGACTTTCTGATGACCTCCAAGTAGAAGCTATGGGACTACAGTTGTTAGATATAGCCACCACCTGGTATCAGAATGAACCCTGACTCCAGGACAGGCAGCTTGACTGGAACACCTTCAAGAGGTTGTTCAGCAGGAAGTTCTTCCCAACATTAGTGTTGCGAGAAATGGAAAGACAGTTCCAGAACCTGAAGCAAGGGAACATGATTGTTGGCGAATATGCGGTCGAGTTTGGTCAACTTAGTCGCTTTGCCAAGAACTTGGTTGCTGACCCTGCCGATCGTGCTGAAAGATTCAGGTATGGACTGAGAGAAGAGATCCGCACCCATATGATCTTAGACGATGCCAAGACTTATGAAAGGAACCTGGAGCAAGCTCAGGATATAGAGAAGATTCAACCTGCTCGCTCAAAGAGGGATTATCCTGGAACTAACAACTTCCAGGGTAATCAAAAGAAGCCCAACAACAACAACAACAACCGGCCTCCTCACCACCACCACCACCACCAACAGGCGAGGAACAATGATATAACACCCCAGAGGCAGATCCCTGTCTATAGTTACTGCAAGAGGCCAGGTCATCAGGTGAACATCTGTAGGAAAAGACTAGGACACTGTCTAGTCTGTGGGTCTGCCATCCACCAAGTGAAGGACTGCCCCTCGGCGGTCAACCGAAATGGAGCAACTCAGCAGAAAGGTCCTCTACCCACTCAGCAACAACAATTTGGACTGCATCAACAGAAGACTGGGCGAGCATTTGCCCTAGCAGCAGATGAAGCAGAGCCAGAGCAGGAACCTACTGCGGATGTTATCACAGGTTCCATTTTTGTGCATTCATATCCTGCCTTAGCTTTATTTGATTCGGGTGCATCATACAGTTTTATAGCAACAAAATTCATCTATGTACACCATATAGTTACGGGCTTTAGGAAGAAGATATGTAGAGTCATGATCGGTGGCGGACCCCTACCCATCACTAAGACCTGTAACTATCCCATAACTATATCAGGCCACCAGTTCATAGCACATTTGCTTGTGATGCCCTTACCTAACTATGTTGTAGTCCTAGGGATGGACTGGTTGAGTAAGCAGCATGCGCTGATAGATTGTCACAGAGGATGTGTAGTCTTCAGCCCACCTGGAGAGCTGAAGTTTGAAATCTCTCGAGCTCCGGAAGATTTGGAGGGTATTACTTACTCCTCTATCACCGAAGAATCTGGACCTCTTCACCCTATCATAGCAGAATTCATGGATGTCTTCCCTGATAGTCTTCCAGGATTACCCCCAGATCGAGATGTAGAATTCACCATCGACCTAGTCCCCGGCTCTTCCCCTATTTCTAAGGGATGTTACAGGGTCAGCCCGAAGGAGGCCAAGGAGATGAAGGATCAAATCAATGAACTGAAGGCCCTTAGATTTATCAGAGATAGAGCTTCACCCGGGGGAGCACCTATCTTGTTTGTTCCCAAGAAGGATGGAATAGTGCGAATGTGCATCGACTACTGGGCGCTAAACAATATCACCATCAAGAATAAGTACCCTCTGCCCCGGATCGATGACCTGTTTGATCAATTGAGTGGAGCTAAGGTGTTTTCGAAGATTGACCTAAGATTTGGCTACCATCAGATCAAGGTTAGGAAGGAGGACATTCCCAAAACGGCGTTCAACACCAAGTATGGGCAATTTGAATTCTTGGTCATGTCGTTTGGACTAACGAATGCTTTTACTGTATTCATGAACCTTATGAACAAGGTTTTCCATGAATACCTAGATCAGTTTGTCATTGTCTTCATCGATGATATTCTGATCTACTCAAAGACTGAAGAGGAGCATGAAGAGCACCTCAGGTAAGTTCTGGAAACTTTGAGGAAGGAGAAGCTATATGGTAAGCTATCCAAATGTGAATTCTTTCTAGACAAGGTAGATTTTCTTGGCCATGTTGTCACAGGAGGAGGAATTTCGGTGGATCCTAAGAAGATAGCTGTTGTTGAGAAGTGGTCTACCCCAAGCTCAGTTCCTGAAATTAGAAGTTTTTTGGGCTTGGCTGGCTACTACCGAAAGTTTATGAAGGATTTCGCCAGGATTGCTGAACCAATGACGAAGCTCACTCGGAAGAATAAAGAGTTCATCTGGAAGGAAGCTTGCCAGGCATCGTTTGAGGAACTGAAGAAGAGACTTACAACAGCACCGATACTTGCGCTACCCGTAGGTACCGGAGGTTTCTCAATATACAGTGATGCCTCTGAAAAAGGACTGGGTTGTGTTCTGCAACAACGTGGGAAAGTAATTGCTTACGCATCTAGGCAATTACAGACTCATGAGAAGAACTATCCCACACATGATCTGGAGCTTGCTGCAGTCATCTTTGCTTTGAAGCTATGGAAGCATTATCTCTATGGAGAGAGAGTGGAAATATTTACAGACCAAAAAAGTCTGAAATATGTTTTCACTCAGAAGGAGTTGAACATGAGACAAAGAAGATGATGGAACTGGAGATTCCCAGGACCCTTCCTTTGGTGTGCGTATTGATCGATAGAAAGTTAAACAGATCAAATACGTGTTCTAACCCTTCATAGGCGGAAACTAGGGTTCACGAATTATACCTGCGGCGGAAAGAAGACAAGTAATTCCTGGCATTCTCGAGCGGACGACCCCAAGATCTTCTGCACATATTCCTTCCCCGAGTTGGACGTCGTGTGGGCGACGATCTTCCAACCTTTTCTTCTCCTTGGCAGCACTCTCTTTCTCTCCTTACGTGAATCACGAATTTAGAAAAAATTTTAGATTTTTTTAATCGGTAATCTGGCGGCCAGAGAATAGAGGATATATGTAGGCTACGGTAGGGACCATGAGGAGAAATTAGGGTTCGGCCTCCTAACGGATCTGGATATCCCGTGTTCAGCCCGAACACACAATCCAGGCCCATTAACAATAGCTCGGTCCACTAATGGGCTATTGTTGCACGACCTCCCTAATCCCAAATTATGTTTTGTGGGCTCCTTTTATTATATTCTCGTTTGGCTTTCCATGTTAAGATATCGTATGTCCATCGATCAAATTAAGTTACTGACAACTATATTGATTCGACATCTTTTATCCTTAAGTAGTACCGCTCAACTTTATTTGTCATATCGGATATAATCCACCTGTAGGGTTTACATGACAATCCTTATGAGCTCCTTAAGAGGACATCATCAACCCGATGTATCGGGACATGGATTCCATTTATAATCAACAGCCCATCATACATACAATGTTATTACCCAATTTATAGAGGTTGTTGATCCATAATGAATCTCACTCTTTTATGAGTCAAAGTAATGCACATTACATATACATGTCCGTTATTATATCCGACTTAAGAGTACAAGCATCCATAATAACAGAGGTGTTTGTTCTCTTATGTAGTCAGTACAAAGAGAACAACCTCAAGTGGTCCTGTTCAATACACACAAAGTATAATAGTGTAAACCTATAGTCAAGATAGACTAATACCAGATTATACTACAATATTTCCAATAGATTGTCCAAGTCCATCTAGGTTGTGAACTATTTATATACTCCATAGGAAACTGATAATATGATCTTCTGTGTGACACCACACACCATATTATCTACAATATAGAATATCAGACATTTGCATTAACACTTGCAACAAATACAATATGCAAACATTTGCCCATATGATTCTCATTCAAAATTTAAGGAAATAAGGTTACTACAAAAGTGATGCTTTTAGTATATAACCCTAACAATCTCCCACTTATACTCAAAGCATTGCTTTTTATTATACTGTTACAAATCTCCCACTTATAATTAAAGCCATGCTGCTATACATCTGACTCCCATTCCCTCAACATGACTGTCAAAAGCCTTAGCTGGTAAGCTCTTTGTAAAGGGATCAGCTAGGTTGTCGGCTGATGCTATCTTGATCATAGCAACTTTTCCTTTTTTTACGAAATCTCGTATCAGGTGGTACTTGCGCTCAATGTGTTTGCCTGTCTTATGGGCTCGTGGTTCCTTCGAGTTTGCAACTGTACCACTATTATCATAATAAAGTGTAATAGACTTAGGCAAACTAGGTACCACATCCAAGTCCAACAGAAAGTTTCTGAGCCAAACCGCTTCTTTGGCTGCCTCAGAGGCTGCCACATACTCGGCTTCCATGGTGGAATCAGCAATACATTTTTGCTTGATACTCCTCCACACAATGGCTCCACCTCCCAAAGTAAACACATAACCTGAGGTAGATTTCCTGGAATCCCTATCTGACTAAAAATCTGAGTCTGTATACCCCATGGGAACTAAACTATCTGCCTGGTAAACTAGCATATACTCTTTAGTCCTTTTCAAGTACTTCAAAATATGCTTTACGGCAGTCCAGTGCTCTTGTCCTGGGTTAGACTGATATCTGCTGACCATGCCTATGGCAAAGCAGATGTCTGGTCTCGTACATAGCATTACATACATTAAGCTTCCTACTGTTGAAGTATAAGGAACTGCCTTCATGTTCTCTATCTCTTTAGGTGTCATCGGACACTGCTCCTTTGATAGAGCAATTCCATGTCTAAAAGGTAAGAAACCTTTCTTAGAATTTTGCATACTAAAACGAGTTAGTACAGTATCGATATAGAAAGCTTGGGATAAGCCCAACATCATTTTCTTGCGATCTCGTAGAACTTTGATACCAAGGATGTGACCTACTTCTCCCAGGTCCTTCATATCAAACTGTTTGGACAACCATACCCTTACTTTAGATAATACCTTCACATTGCTTCCAATGAGCAAGATGTCATCCACATAAAGTACTAGGAACACCACCACGTTTCCGTCACACTTTCTGTATACACATGATTCATCCTGACATTGATCAAATCCATAGGATTTTATCACCTGATCAAAACAGATGTTCCAAGATCTGGAAGCTTGCTTAAGTCCATAAATTGACTTTTTGAGCTTACAAACAAGATGCTCCTGGCCCTTTTCAATGAACCCGTCTGGTTGCTTCATATAGATGTCTTCCTCAAGACTTCCATTAAGGAAAGCTGTCTTGACATCCATTTGCCAAATCTCATAATCGAGATGAGCTGTAATAGATAAAAGAATCCGAATAGACTTAAGCATGGCTACAGGAGAAAAGGTTTCCTCATAATCGATACCCTCTCTTTGAGTAAAACCTTTTGCTACAAGCCGAGCTTTAAAGGTTTCAACCTTACCGTCTGATCCTCTTTTTCTCTTATAGACCCACTTGCATCCAATGGCTTTTACACCAACAGGTGGTTCTACAAGCTCCCAGACCTGATTAGAATCTATAGATTCTATTTCAGATATCATTGTTTTTTGCCAAGACTCTGCATCTTTATCTTGGAGTGCTTCATTGTAGGTACATAGATCATAATCTTGTTCCTCAGGGACGAAGTCTGACGACTCTCCCAAGAACATATATCTATCAGGTTGTATCACAACCCTCCCACTACGACGAGGCACTATCGGTTGTGGTGTAACATTTGTGACACGTTGTGCAGTTATTTGTGGTTCATCCTCTTGTACTGTTGGTACTGAAGTACTTGGTGTCTCACATCTCAGTTCTTCTAGAACAACTCTACTTGTGGGTTTATGGTTCATCACATAGTCTTCCTCTAAGAATCGGGCATTGGTGCTAACAATGACCTTCTGATCCTTAGGACTATAAAATAAACCTTCTTTTGTTCCTCTTGGATAGCCTACAAACAAGCGTACTTCTGTACGAGATTCCAACTTATCTGCTTTCCCATTCAGCACATGTGTTGGACTACCCCAAATGCGAACATGTTTCAGACTAGGCTTACGCCCAATCCACAACTCTGTGGAAGTAAGAGGTACTGACTTAGAAGGAACCAAGTTCAAAATATAAGCTGCAGTCTCTAAGGCATATCCCCAAAACGAATCTGGCAAATCCGAATAACTCATCATTGATCTAACCATCTCCATAAGAGTTCTATTCCTTCTTTCGGCTACACCATTTTGTTGGGGTGTTCTAGGTGCAGTCAATTGGGATACAATCCCAGCCTCTGATAAATAATACCTAAACTCTCCAAAGAGGTACTCGCCACCACGATCTGATCGTAATGACTTGATACATTTTCCATGACGTTTCTCCGTTTCAGCCTTGTACTCTTTGAATTTCTCAAAGCACTCAGACTTACGGCGCATCAAATAAATGTATCCATACCTTGAATAATCGTCAATAAATGTGACAAAATATTCAAAGCCACCTCTAGCTTGGATAGTCATGGGTCCACACAAATCAGAATGAACCAATTCCAACACATCTTTGGCCCTATACCCCTTTGCCGTAAAAGGCCTTTTGGTCATTTTACCTTCCAAGCAGGATTCACAGACTGGTAGTGCCTCCACTTCCAATGAACTCAAAGGTCCATCTTCAACCAGTCTTTGAATCTTTCTTAGGTTAATATGCCCCAATCGTAAGTGCCAAAGATATGTTTGGTTCATACAAAAAGGTTCTTTTCTCTTATTTAAGTTAGATGACATATTATTCATTTCCATAAGTTGCATTGTGGGCGAAATAGGATTAATGACATACAAATTATCTACCAATGCACCAGAACAGATAAAATGTTTATTCTTTCTAATAACAATATCGTCATTAAAATAAACTGAATATCCATCCTTAACAAACATAGAAACAGAAACTAAATTCCTTCTAAGTGAAGGTGCATAAAGACAATCTCTCAATGTCAAAGACTTATTTCTACCAAAAGATAAAGTAACATCTCCTAGTGTAACGACCGATACTTTTGTAGCATCACCCATAAATAAGCATATCTCTCCATCACTGAGCCGTCTGGTTTCCTGGAACCCCTGCAATGTATTGCAGACATGATTAGTGGCTCCTGTATCTACACACCAGGTGCCGGTAGATAATACCGCTAAATATGTTTCAACTACTAGTAAATGAGATATACCTTCTTTGTTCCCTTGTTTGAGAAGTGGACAATCAGTCTTCCAATGTCCTGACCCTTTGCACTTGAAACATTTGCCTTTGGGCTTTTTCACCGCGCCTTGAGGTCCTATGCCCTTCTTTGCTAAGTTTGCCTGTTTCTGAATGTTATTCTTCTTCTTACCGCCTTTTGGCTTAGAAGTAGAAGCCTTTTCAGAAACAAAAACATGACCACTCTGCCTAAAAAGAGATTCAGCATCCTGTAGCTTTTTTGCAAGTTCTGCCAAACTATACAACCTTTTGTTCATGTTGTAATTAAGGCAGAAATTGTCAAAACTTTTATGCAGAGTCCCGAGAATGATATCGACCTGGGTTTCCCTATCGATTTTAGCTCCAAGGATCTCCATCTCATTCAGATGACCCATCATCTTGAGAACATGATCCCTTACTGGTGTGCCCTCAACCATTTTTGTATTCATCAAATATTTCATAGCAAACTGCCTAGCTGCTCTACTCTGATGTCCGAAGAGTTCCTTGAGGTTATACATCATGTCATAAGCTATGGCCATGGCCTGATGCTGATGTTGCAGTACATTTAACATAGATGCCAGAATGTAACACCGCGCCATCTTATCTGCCTTTTTCCACTTCTTATAAGCCTCTTTGACCTCTTCATCAGAGTTAGCATCAGGCTTAGGTGGGCATTCCTCAACAAGTACATATTTGTACTCCTCAGCAGTCAGAACAATGTCCAAATTACGTTTCCAGTCAATATAATTAGGTCCAGTAAGTTTGTTTTCTTTAAGAATCACCATTAGTGGACTGAAAGAACCCATTTTTGAAATCCTGAGAATCACATAAATAAAATTATGTAGGGCAAAAAAAACTTTTTGAATTAACTAAATATTGATTCCCTCAAAACAATAATAAGAAATTCACCAACACCTTGAACACCATGAATTTAGCATGCCACGATAGTGTGGACGTATACAATTCAACTTTGTTCAAGTAGATTCTTCTTATTAATTTTACTATCATGTCAATATAACTTTTTGACAAATAAAATTAATATGCTGGTCTTGCTCTGGTCATACAAATAATAGCAGTAACTCCGATGGGGAGGATACCATTATTTGTATCTAAGTGTATACCATTACTTAATACTAAGTCCATTACCTTGTAATGAGTTCCTTCAGATGGAGAAGTGAACACATACTAGGTAACTTTCTACAATTATCCCTAAGAAAGTTTGTACTGGTGATCCATAATTATACTCATCCGATATGGAGGAAAGCACTAAAGCCAACACACAAGTATAATTACATCACCTACAAACCAGTAATGGAGACCATAGGATTTATATTAACTAAAAATCCTCTCCCACTTAGTTATTTAACAATGAGGGTTTTTCTACTATTTGATATTATGTCCATGTTGTCCATTATTAATATAGGCTTGGTTTTTCAAAAAAACAACCACACAACAATAAACATGCATAATTAGAAAAAGCAAAATGACAAAAATAAGAGAAAATATCCAACTATTATGGTCATCTTTGCTGCTCCGTCCTCAACTATCCGAATCCAAAATCTGGCGCTGCGCAGATCTATACGGGATCAGAAACAGACACCACCGCCATCATAATTGATCAAAAATAATTAAAATTACATCAATCCTATGCCTCCCGAAGGAGTTCACACATAATCTAGATTGAAAAATTAAATTATTAAGCACGATCAACCCTCGTGATTTTAATTACATCCACAGCAACAACAACATCCACGACATGTCCGTGGTTTAAACAACACAATCAAAAAATATGCATTGGACCATAATAGTTGGATCTAAGATGCCTGCAAAACCAAGTTAGAACAGATCTACATCTACCGACTATTACATAACACAAGTTTTATTGGACAACATGGACGTATCAATCAATACGTAGATCCAAAATAGCTTTGATACCAATTGATGGAACTGGGGATTCCCAGGACATTTCCTTTGGTGTGCGTATTGATCGATAGAAAGTTAAACAGATCAAATACGTGTTCTAACCCTTCATAGGCGGAAACTTGGGTTCACGAATTATACCTGCGGCGGAAAGGAGATAAGTAATTCCTGGCAATCTCGTGCGGACGACCCCAAGATCTTCTGCACGTATTCCTTCCTCGAGTTGGACGTCGTGTGGGCGACGATCTTCCAACCTTTTCTTCTCCTTGGCAGCACTTTCTTTCTCTCCTTACGTGAATCACGAATTTAGAGAAAATTTTAGATTTTTTTTAATCGGTAATCTGGCGGCCAGAGAATAGAGGATATATATAGGCTACGGCAGGGACCATGAGGAGAAATTAGGGTTCGGCCTCCTAACGGATCTGGATATCCCGTGTTCAGCCCGAACACACAATCCAGGCCCATTAACAATAGCTCGGTCCACTAATGGGCTATTGTTGCACTACCTCCCTAATCCCAAATTATGTTTTGTGGGCTCCTTTTATTATATGCTCGTTTGGCTCCCCATGTTAAGATATCGTATGTCCGTCGATCAAATTAAGTTACTGACAACTATATTGATTCGACATCTTTTATCCTTAAGTAGTACCGCTCAACTTTATTTGTCATGTCGGATATAATCCACCTGCAAGTTTTACATGACAATCCTTATGAGCTCCTTAAGAGGACATCATCAACCCGATGTATCGGGACATGGATTCCATTTATAATCAACAGCCCATCATACATACAATGTTATTACCTAATTCATAGAGGTTGTTGATCCATAATAAATCTCACTCTTTTATGAGTCAAAGTAATGCACATTGCATATACATGTCCGTTATTATATTCGGATTAAGAGTACAAGCATCTATAATAATAGAGGTGTTTGTTCTCTTATGTAGTCAGTACAAAGAGAACAACCTCAAGTGGTCCTGTTCAATATACACAAAGTGTACTAGTGTAAACCTATAGTCAAGATAGACTAATACCAGATTACACTACAACCTTTTCAATAGATTGTCCAAGTCCATCTAGGTTGTGAACTATTTATATACTCCATAGAAAATTGATAATATGATCTTCTGTGTGACACCACACACCATATTGTCTGCAATATAGAATATCAGATATTTGCATTAACACTTGCAACAAATACAATATGTAAACATTTTCCCATATAATTCTCATTCAAAATTTAAGGAAATAAGGTTACTACAAAAGTGATGCTTTTAGTATATAACCCTAACAGAAGATGGCTGAAGCTAATGAAGGATTTTGACATCGACTTGCAGTACCATCCGGGTAATGCTAATGTGGTTGCAGATGCACTTAGTCGATACCCAGTGGCGATGTTCTTAACTAAGGAGCGGCACTTGTTGGAGGACATAGAGAAGCTTGGTCTGGAGATTGTACTGCCTGAGAAAAAGATGAAGGAACTGGGGTGAGAAGCTATTTTACCTGGAGCTGACTCAACCATGATACAGTTGCAAGTAAGCTCGAGTCTGGTGGATAAAGTCAAGGAGACGCAGTTTCAAGAGGAGGCACTTTGCAAACTCAGAGATCAAGTGTTGGCAGGAACACTTAAAGGATTATCTATCGCCAGTGAAGGAGCATTGAAGAATGGTACGAGGCTGTGTGTACCATCTGGCGATTTGAGGCATGAGCTGATGCAAGAAGTGCACCAGTCGCAGTATTCCATACATCCTGGAGCTAACAAGATGTATCGAGATATGCGTACCATTTTGGTGGTATTGAATGAAGAAGGATGTATCCAGATTTGTGGCTAGATGCTTGATTTGTCAATAAGTGAAGGCTAGCAGACAGAGACCCGCAGGACTTCTACAGCTGCTGGATATTTCGGAGTGGAAGTGGGAGCATATAACGATGGACTTTGTGTCATAATTGCCTCGATCCCAAGGAGGGAAGGACGCCATTTGGGTTATTGTGGACCGACTGACTAAGTCAGCTCACTTTATCCCCTTCAAGGTTGGTTTATCCATCGAAAAGTTGGCGGCACTGTACATGCGACACATCTACCGGATTCGTGGAGTTCCGGTAAGTATTGTATCTGACAGAGACACTAGATTTACCTCACACTTTTAGAAGAGTTTGCATGACAGCTTGGGAACACAATTGAAGTTCAGCACTGCCTATCATCCCCAGACTGACGGACAATCAGAGAGGACAATCCATACGCTTGAAGACATATTGAGATCTTACGTCTTGGAATTTGGAGGGTCTTGGGAAGACCACTTGCATTTGGTAGAATTCTCCTACAACAACAGCTACCAAGCTAGCATCGGTATGACACCGTTCGAAGCACTTTATGGACGTCGTTGCCGCACTCTACTTGTATGGGACGACATAGGAGAAAGAGTACTGTTGGGACCAGAGATGGTGACTGATGCAGCAGAGAAGGTGAAGGTAATTAGAGACAAACTCAGGATCGCCCAAGACATACAAAAGCATTGGGCAGATAACAGTCGTCGATCACTAGAATTTGAAGAAGGAGATAGTGTCTTTGTGAAGATTTCTCCTACCAGAAGAACGATCAGATTTGGCAGAGCTGGGAAGCTGAGTCCCAGATACATCGGTCCATTTGAGGTTTTGAGCCGAATTGGTGAAGTAGCGTATCGATTAGCTCTACCAGCTAGTCTTGAGGGCGTGCACAACGTCTTCCACGTTTCACAGCTCAGACGCTACATCCCGGATCCGAGCCACATATTGGACCATTCAGAGTTGGAGGTCGGACCATGTCTCACCATGCCAGAGAAGCCAGTGGTGATTTTAGATAGAGGTGAGAAGAAGACCAGGAACTCTGTGACGCCCATAGTCAGAGTTATGTAGCGGCACAATTCCCCTGGTGAGTCTACCTGGGAGCGAGAAGATGAGATGCGGGAGCAGTACCCGTATTTATTTGAAACCTGAGGTAATTCATAACCCTACGTTTTTAAATTTCGAGGATAAAATTTTCTAAGGAGAGAAGGTTGTGAAACCCACAATTATTAATGTGTCTTTGCTACTTAATTTATTCAGATTATTATTATTTTAGTTAAATAGAAAATTCTTTTGAAAATTAATAACTTGGATTTTGATTTTCTGGCTCAGTCCCGTTCCCGAAACCTGACTCAGAATCAATTCCGAAACCGAGATCAATTTTGTATAAAAATATATATTATTTAAATAATAAATCCTTAATGTAATAAATTCTATTTACACCAGCACACTTAAAACTTTATTTAATTACTCATTCTCTCTCTTTTCCTTACTGGAACCAACCCTCTTTAAACGCATTCATAATCACTCTTAGTCACACTCTTTTCCTTTACTCACTGGACCGACCCCTTCTTCTTCCCGCGGACAAAACCGTCAAGCCCTTGGCCTTCGGTTTCCCGACCGACCGCAACCCCCTCGACTTCCCTCCGGTAACTCCTCCTCTCATTTCTCCTATAAAACCCCCTCTTCCCCATTCCTTTCCATCACCATTCCACCTCCATCCCCAAATCTCCCGTGCCATAACCCTCATTTCGACGAACCCAAGCTGTGCCCCTCCACCCGAGTCCAGGCCGGCCCCGTATCCCGGCGATCCCGACCCCGCAGCACCGCCCGCCTCCCGAGCTCCGACGCCGAGCCCCGGAGACCCCGTGCCCGACCCCGCCGGCTCCCCGCGCGGCCTCCCTGCCCGCCGCAGCCATCCGTTCGGCCTTTCCCGCATTACTTCGCGGATTCGACTTGTTGTTTCCGAGTTCTGAGTTTTACGGTTCGATTTGCTGTGCCTAACCCGAGACGCTGTGTTCGCGTGTTTTCTTTTACTTTTTCACCTAAGAGCTCTAGTCGAGCAACCTAAGGTATATTTTCGTTGTCCTCGTTTTCGTTCTGTAGTCTATGATGAATTTTGGTCCACGAATTTCCCCCGAGAATTCGGTAATTTATAGACAAGACATTTTCGGACTTTCCGAAATACTTTCGGATAGGTTCTGTTGGTTTCGGATTGGTTTCTGTGTGTTTTCTGTTGGTTCAGATTTTCCGAGATTATCTCGGAAAAGAGTTTCTGGGAATTTTGGTTTAAATTGGATTTTTGGATTGTTGGTACGCTGGTTCTTTATGCTATGGTGAATTCGATTTTGTTTCGGGTTTTCCGAATTCGTTTCGGAAACAAATCTGTGAGTATATTTTACATATATAAATGGTTATTCCCTGGTATGGGACTTATATTTGGTGATTGTGGCACACTTTCCCAGTTTTAGATTATCCTGAAAATAGAGGGAATGCTGCCGAAATTTTTATAAAATTTATAAAGAAATATTTTTAAATCAGATTTCGAAAATATTTTATAAAGTGGATTTTGGGCGACGACCATACCGGTCCATGGGTTCTAGCTAAATGCAAACGAAACCGGGAGTTCCGGACGTTGGGGCATTAGCTATTTTATGACAATTGGACCAAGTCTGAGACTCGTATTATATTTTAATTTAATTTAATTTATTAATCTTATTTTGTAATTAAATTGTAGGATAAATCTTAGAACTAACCAATGTTTCTTCTTATTTCAATTCGTGAAAATGGTCTGTAAGGGCATAAGCCCAGCTTTTATTTATTATCTGTGGTTTTGTAATATTAAAATTTTTTATTTTATTTCTGGCTGGTTGATTGACGTAAAACGTAAAATGATAATATAATTATTTTATAAAATTTGATATCATTTTCTCACAATAAAATAATTAGGAAATTACAAGTTTATTGCAAATTCATGTTTTCTCATTTAAAGAAAATATTAACTTTATATATAATACAAAATACAAAGTTTTACCAAGTAAATCAATAACTACGAGTTTTTCCAAATACAAAGTTAAATTGACTTTTCTTCGTAAGATAGTAACTCACCTCGATAAGCGCTCTAAGTAGAGTTGTAAATAACCTAAAATTTGACTAGGATAAATACTAGAGATTGTAACTAGCACACATAGATATGGATTGAATATTGGTGCTAAGTCAGGAATTCTCAATTGTAGGGTTTCGAGGACTGTACTAGCATCATCCCGGAACCAACATCGAATCCAGTCGTAACCAAGGCAAGTACGGTTATGTTAATGCGCAGTTTAATTAATGTTAGTAATCTTGCATGTTTAAACCACTATATTATACGTAACTCTCTCCTAGAGAAATGATTGAATCTGATTGACTCGGGATATTGGGGGAGTAGCGTAGTGTTCTATGACCAAAGCCCAAATAGATAATTGATTGTGCGAGCTTATTCTTTTTTCACGAGGATAGGCCGGACCGTATCATTAGGATACAATTGAATCATCCTAAACCGGTCATAGTCATACTCGAATCACATTGTTTACTATCGTGTAGTTTAGTTGAAAATCATTATTTCAAAACTGTTTAATATTGTAAATTGCTAATCATTAGTGGAACTGTTAATTTTCATAATTGTACTTTGCTCCTTTCCTGAATGGATCCCCCACCCCCAATAGGTTCCACTGATGAGACAGAGTTACTGATAAGTAGCTACTATGACCCTGAGTTGTACCCAGCTGTGCTACCAGAGGATGCTGATCTTGGAGATGGCGAGCCTATCATTTAGCTGTTATTATTTTCTATTTCTAGTTGTTGTTGTTTTAAAAGACTGTTTCTATTATCAGTTGTAATTTTGTTGGACAAGTTTTGTTTATTGAAATATTAAGTTGTGATAATTAGACTGTGTTGTTGATTACCTGCATGAGTGATTCATCTTACTGTCGCCGTCTCAACAATGGTGCAGGCTGGGCATGATCCGATTCGACCCAAGAAATTGCGATCGGGTCGTGACCCGGCCGGGCCGAGTCCACGTACTTGTAGTCGGTCGGCTGAAAGCCTGATCTTGACCCTTACCGATCATATTATGCTATAATATTTGAGGCACATTTTACATTTATTACATCAGTTACATGATTACAGTTCAGCTTACTTTTTCTGCATGATTCACCTTGACATGATTTCCAGTTTACATATCTTGTTATACTTACATCTTGATATGTTCATCTTGAAGAACAGATGGCAACTCTAGAAGAGGGGGGTAAATAGAGTTTATAACAATAATAGCCAATAAAAAAATTAAACTCTTTCACAAGCTGAAAGTAATCAGAGTAAATGCAAAAATAAATAAGGAGCAAGAAAGCATACGCAAACACAGTCGATTTTTAACCTGGTTTCCCTCGTGGAGGACTAGTCCAGGCCCGAGAACTCTAGCTCAGGATTAAATCCACTATTTGTGAAATAGTAGTTACACCTCGTGCCTTTTCTTTAGAAGAGCACGTCAACTTCTTACAAAGATCGCAGTGGCGATGCTTGGAATTTTCCAAGCGACTTCCTGAACTCTTGCACAAACTCCTAACTGAAAAGTACTGAGCACTTGAGGCTTAGGGAGCTTGTGGCTAGTAGATGAAGAAGGGTATGGCTTGTATAGAGCATTAAAGAGAAGAGATGAGAAGATTGAATGATTGAAAATGAGAGAATTCATGGCCTATTTATAGGATATCAGGTAGACAGAATTCGGCCAGAATTCTGGTTGGAATTTTTAAAAATTTGGCCGTTGGACAACTTGCAACCAGCCAACCCTAAAAATTAGGATGCTGATTTTTAGGAGGCAGAGTTCGGCCCGAACTCTGTCTCCAGAGCAAATAATGGGTCAATGGGTAAATTGGCTTATTTTGATTTGTGTGGAGCTTTTGATTTTGAGGTATGGGTATAGGTTAAGTCTCAGATGCTCAGCACAGCTCAGTTTACATAAGTCTAGACTCAATAAAATTGCAAAATACAGACTCAAAGATATGTTGCATTGCAGGAGCAAGCTGTCGTCTGGCTTGTACTGAATGTTGTCTTCATGTGTCGTATTGAATTATCACAAGTATCATGTAGTCAATTTTATCAATATTTGGTTGACTGTGATTTTGTGTCAATAATCTCCTCCATATTGATAATTGACAAAATGATAGTTGTATATTCAATATTCATACTTGGACACATTTAAGAGCAATGACATAGCTCCCCCGTAATCAGTGTCGAGCTAGCAATAGCTCCCCCGTAAACATTGCTTTGAATCCTGTTGGCCTGATAAAAAATATTCTCCCTAAAGCACAGATACAGATACAAAAGAATATAGAATATACCAAAATTTCTCCCCCTTTTGGCATTTAGCAAATAACCATAAACAATAAGAACTGGCAAGCACACCAAAAGATAATAGATGAAACTGCATAGAAACTGATAAAACTACCGGATATCTCAAGAGTCACACATAATAATAAGTCTAATACAACCAAAGTGCATAAAAACAACTAATCCAAAATGTATAAAACTACGATCCCAGTAGCAGCAGCAAGTAGAAATCCATATCCATTATCGAGCTCGTGAAGGCCCAGCGTCGTCGGATGGATCAGTGAAGGAACGACGAGGGTCATGAAGGCCGCATCCGGATCCAAGTAGCGGATAACCCAAGGGTCATCGATACGATATCCATCGCGAGCAGGATCCCGCTACATAGGAATAGGCATAGAAGGATGCCGGGACATGAGTACCGAATATCATGCAGTGAGTTGCTAATGGCACTCATCTGCAAGGTAGTCCGGTAGTCAAGCTGAGTCCAGCGATCATCCTCAAAGGTGAATCGATCGCGGAGCATAGTCTGGAGTGACTATAGAGAGGCAGGAGGAGGAGGAGGATCCTGTCCAAGAGGAGGGGCATCGGGCTCATCGTCTGAGTGCTCGGACACAACAGGTTAGCCAACTGCTGCCTGTAGCCGCCGTGCCTTAGAGAGGAAGGCATGGGCAGGAAGGAACTGGCACTTATCAAGGGGTACACGAAAAGCACGGAAGAGCATAGGAAGATAAAGAGCATAAAGCAAGGATTTTGGTTTCTTCCTAGCATTAATCATCCAGTCCATCTTGGTACGTGGAAGATTAAATAGAACATGAAAGTGGAGATAATATAAAGCCGAGATTTCAAAGTAGGTAACCTCATCGGTGGATCCCGCTTTGGGTAGAATAGTGTTAAAAATAATCCGATGAAGTTCATAAAAATAGGGATTGAAAAACTTGGCCAAAAGCTTGCGAGGACGTGTGTTAGGGGTACACAAGTCGTCCTTAAAGCTTTCGAGGGAAGACCCATCGGGAAATTGAAACGATCGAGCTTCAACAAGTTTTTTTCCATGAGTTTGGCTCCTGGAGTTCAAGGTGTTCGGCCAAGTCGAAATCATCGAAAGATATATCAGTGCCCGTAACCCGTGAAAAAATAAGTGTATCATCATGAGTTAGGTTGCAATAGAACATTTGAATAGTATTGCGATATATAACCGAGTTAGTGGTGACAAGTTCATCAAGACAAAGATCATGGAAAAGTGAATCATATTGAGAAAATATAGTAAAATTAATAGGATGACCCGCAAACACCGGAAGTGTCCGAAAATCACTAAACCAAGCATTTGAGGCATCAAGTGATATAAATATCCGGTCGTCATACGTGTTAGGGTCGAGTGGACGAGGTGGGTTGAACAACGGATGAATGGGTGGTTGATTTGGTTGTTCAACGGGTGGTTCAATACGAGGAGAAGCATTCGAAGAGGACGCTCCCTCGGTTCGAAGTCTCTTCCCCCTATTGAACAATCGTGGAGCCATGAAATAATAAAGACAATTGAGATAGAGAAAAGTGTTGAAATATACCTCAATGTGATGATGAAATATGAAGGAGAATGGTGAGAGAAGACTTCTCCTTGAGTTTTGAGAAGTGATATACTCTAGGAAGGAAGAACTAGGGTTAGGGTTTGGAGAAAATTAGTTTGAAGAAGTGTAGAAGGTGGCAATGGAGGAAAGAGAAGAGGGGAACCGAATATTTGTGTTAGGGTTCGAATGGTCTGAATGGATGTGGGCCATTGGATTAAGTTTTGATCAGCGGCTGAGGCTGCTCCCGGTTCTGGAATAGCCTAGCCGAATTCAGCCCGAACTCTGGGTAGGGCAGAGTTCGGACCGAATTCCGGATTATGTAACCAGAACAGAAATCAGGCTGTAAAAAAAAGTTGATTGAGTGAGAGAGACCAAAAGAATATGATAAGTAAGTAAATATACAAGTTTAAGAAAAACCCAAGTGGAAAATGACAGAAAGTTAACTTTGAAGCAAAGTGAAGTTGGAAAATCTGAATTTCAGCATGTGATAAATAAAAATGAACCATGTAATAAATACAGAATTATGCCATAATTCAATATTTTGAAGCTGCCATGGGTTAGCTGCAGGGGCCGGATCCCAGCTAGCGGTAGTCCTGAGGACTAGTGCACCGTGTCGCTTAGGCTTTTACACCTTGTTGTCAGAAGGACCCTTTCGGCTTGTACCCATAGCAATTTCATCATAAAAGAATCAAGACATATTCGATATTT
Source organism: Iris pallida (assembly GCA_029216955.1). NCBI lineage: Eukaryota > Viridiplantae > Streptophyta > Magnoliopsida > Asparagales > Iridaceae > Iris > Iris pallida. The sequence continues at coordinate 486,483 of JANAVB010044214.1, read as the reverse complement.
ACGCAGGTTATTTTAATGAATAACAGCTTCATCCAAAATTCCAAGTTCACGACAAAAAAAATTGAAACGCTCTTCGGATAGTGGTTTTGTAAAAAAATCTGTTAGCTGATGATCAGTGTCAATAAATTCTAAGTTAATAGTGCCATTTTGCTGATGATCCCACAAAAAGTGGTGATGTATTTCAATGTGTTTCGTGCGTGAGTGACATATAGGATTCTTGGTGAGATTTATAGCACTAGTGTTGTCACAAAAGATTGGAATGTGCATAAAAGATAAGTTGTAGTCTTCAAGGGTTTGCTTCATCCACAGAATTTGTGCACAACAACGCCCAGCTGCGATGTATTCAGCTTCTGTTGTGGATAGTGTGATAGAATTCTGCTTCTTGCTAAACCAAGAGACTAGAGCTTTTCCTAATAAATAACATGTGCCACTTGTACTTTTACGGTCGACCTTGCATCCGGCGAAATCAGCATCAGAGTAACCAATAAGGTCAAATAATGTTGATTTGGGATACCATAGGCCCACAGTAACCGTACCTTTAAGGTATCGAAAGATACGCTTAACAGCAGTCATGTATGATTCCTTAGGATTAGCTTGATATCTAGCACACAGGCAAACGCTAAACATAATATCAGGGCGACTAGTAGTTAAATAAAGTAGACTGCCTATCATACCTCGATACTTACGTTGATCCATGGGTTTGCTGCTTTCATCTGGTTCTAGTTTAGTTGTAGTAGCCATTGGAGTGCTGATTGGTTTGACGTTGTCAAGGTCGAATTTCTTCAGCATGTCCTTTGTATACTTTGACTGACAGATGAAAGTTCCATTTGACATTTGTTTGACTTGCAGTCCAAGAAAGTAATTTAGCTCCCCCATCATGCTCATCTCAAACTCGGTTTGCATACACCTGGCAAAATCTTGACAGAAGGTTTCATCAGTAAAACCAAATATAATATTATCTACGTAAATTTGTACTAAGAGAATAGTGTCTTTGAAAGATTTTATAAAAAGTGTAGTGTCAACTTTTCCTTTTAAAAAATCTTTTTCAAGTAAGAAATTGCTTAGCCATTCATACCAAGCTCTAGGGGCTTGTTTGAGGCCATATAGCGCTTTCTTCAGCTTGAAAGCATGGTCGAAAAATTTGTGATTTTCAAAACCAGGGGGTTGTTTTACAAAAACTTCCTCCTTAATAAATCCATTCAAGAAAGCACTTTTAACATCCATTTGAAATAATTTAAAATTTTGAAAATTAGCAAATGCACAAAGCATCCGAATGGATTCCAATCTCGCAACAGGAGCATACGTCTCATCATAGTCGATACCTTCCTCTTGGTTGTATCCTTGGGCTACTAGACGAGCTTTGTTGCGTGTAACTATACCATCTTCATTTACTTTGTTTCTAAAAACCCATTTAGTACCAATAATCGAGTGATTTGCCGGCCTAGGAATGAGTTCCCATACTTGGCTCCTCTCGAATTGGTTGAGTTCCTCTTGCATGGCAGAAATCCAAAATTTATCATTAAAAGCTCCTAAAATGTTTTTTGGCTCAATTTAAAGGCAGTACTAGCAATGGAGTCTCTAAATGATGATCTCGTAGTTACTCCGCGTGAAGCCAAACCTATTACCAAATTTTCTGGATGTGACGGCTTGAAAGAGAATTTCTTTGGCAAGCCCTCTAGAGAATTGCTTTCGATAGTGGTATTCATTGGAGTAGAAGTTGATGGCTCAACATCATCATCAAGAGTAGCTGCTGCACTGTTATCTTTATCAAAAGTCATATTGGTAGACTCTTCCACAGTTAATGAGCGTTTGTTAAATACTCTATATCCCTTGCTCTTGGCAGCATAGCCAAGGAATATACCATCGTCAGCTTTGGCATCAAATTTGCCTAAGTTGTCTTTGGTGTTAAGGATAAAATATATACAACCAAAAACTCTAAAATAAGAAATATTTAGGGTTCTTCCAAACCAAAGCTCATAGGATGTTTTCTTCGTAATAGGACGAATAAGCAGCCTATTCAAAATATGGCACGCTGTGCTGACAGCTTCAGCCCAAAAGTATTTCGGAAGTGAAAACTTATTCAACATGACTCTAGCCATATCGCCAAGAGTCCTATTCTTCCGCTCCACAACACCATTTTGTTGAGGAGTTCTTGGACAAGAAAACTCATGATCAAAACCATTGGAATCACAAAACTTTTCAAAATCAGTATTTTTGAATTTGCCTCCATGATCACTTCGGATTCGAGTAATCATGTAGCCTTTTTCATTTTGAACTTTCTTAACAAAAATCTTGAAAACTGAAATAGCATCACTTTTATTTGTAAGAAAGAAAACCCAAGTAAATCTAGAAAAGTCATCAACAATAACAAAGGCATAGAGTTTTCCACCAAGACTGGCTACTCTACTAGGGCCAAATAAATCCATATGAAGTAATTGCAAAGGTCTAGTAGTGCTTACAGAGTTTATAGAATGAAATGAGGACTTGGTTGCCTTATTCAATTCACATTCGGCACATACCGTGTCCTTTTTGAATGTGATGTCGGGCAAGCCTCTAACTAGCTTCTTAGTCGATAGCCTGGATATAGTATCCATATTGGCATAACCAAGACGCTGGTGCCACAGTAATCTTTCATCCTTGTGAGCATATAGACATCTACCTAAACTGTTAGTGTCTCTTGATAGATAAAAAATATAAATATTATCCTCTCTTATCCCTTCAAAAGTAATGTCTTCCGTTGACCTATCATAAATAAAGCATTTATCTTGTCCAAAGTTAATGTCATATCCATGGTCAGCAAGATGACTAATGCTGAGCAGGTTATGCTTTAACTCGGTCACTAGGCATACATCCTTTATTTCGGAAGAGGGAGGATGACCAATAATACCATTACCTATAATATACCCTTTTAGGTTTTTACCGAAGGATACATATCCTTCTCTCTTCATCGATAGTGATGCGAAAAGATATACGTCTCCCGTCATATGCCGCGAGTATCCACTATCGAGAATCCACTTACTCTTAGTTGAGGAGAGAAGGTCTACCTACATCAAGAGTAGATGTGTCCTTTGGTACCCAAGTTCTTGAGGGTCCTGAAAAGTTAGTTTTAGGAAGCCATGCATATATATTTCTATCTACTAATCTTCTGACTCTACAATGTGGTAAGATGTGTCCATGTAGTCCACAATAGGTACAAATAGCATTCCTATTTATGATAGGAGCATGTTGATGAAGTCTATATGTAGAGTGGTATGGAGTAGCATGGTGATGATGTATATGTGGAGCATGATGATGACTATATGTAGCTGCAGGATGATGTTTATAACTATAAGCAGTATGATGGTGATTTTGTTTATGTGCGACATAGTGATGATTGTATCTATGTATAGCATGGTGATTATGTGTCATATTGGAGTGAAAATTATTTCTACGTGCATGTGGTTTGTGTGCATTATAAAAGTGGGTGTACATGAAAGCATGATTGCGTGCTGCAGGAGGATGACGTGTTTGACTAGTATGAGTAGTGTTGTGCTTTGTGTGTGTCTCATGTGATTGGTTTTGAGGCTGAGCAACCTGTTTTCCCAATCTAATTTCTAATTTCTAATTTCTTAGAGATAGCCTACAATTCATTCACCTTAGTATTCAAACCATGTATTCTAGTAATAGAAATCTTGTGTCTACTCTTTTTATCTGCAAGCTCCGTATTGAGTGTTGTGATTTCTTGTGTTTGTTGTTCAATACGTGCTTCGGTATTATGAAGGCTTAATTTTAGCTTAAACACCTCATTTGTGACTTCCGTGGGTGAAGTGTCTCTAATGTTATCAAGCAATAAAGAGAGTCTTTGAATTTTGACTTCATGACTTTTGATCTTTTCCTTGGCGTGTTTATATTTACCAATGACTTTCTTGTGGTCATCAAGTAAATCGGTGAAAGCATCGCCAAGTTCATCAAAAGTGAAATCATCAGGAGTTTTGTTTGATACCTTGTCAGACGTTGCCATTAGGCACACGTTTACAGTGTCTTGAGGAGAGTCATTTTCTTCCTCGGAGTCACTAGCTTCGCTTTCATGCCAAATGCTTGTGTTGGCATATTTCTTTGAGGAAGCCTTCTTGTATGGTTTTTCATAACAATTGCTCTTCTTTAAGAATGGACAGTCTTTTCGGACGTGTCCAGTCTTCTTGCAACCGTAGCATATTGGCTCTTCTTCGTCATCTTCTTGTGGTTCCTTCTTTCTTCGATTAAAGCGAAGAAATTTCTTGAAGTTGCGGACAAGGAGAGCTTGATTATCACCTTCCGAGTTGTCGTCATCCGTCTCTTCGGGGTTAGCCCTTCGTCGGTGAGCTTTGAGGGCGATCTCCTTAGCCTTAGGAGCAAGCTCTTCGAAGTCTTTGAGGTCAAGCTCATGAGTCATCAGCTTTCCCATCAAAGTCTTCATGGACATAGTTGTGAGATTATTTCCTTCTATGATGGCTGTCACCTTAGGGTTCCAAATCTTTGGTAGTCCCCTACGTATCTTGTGGATCTTCTCGTGATTTGTTTATTGTTTGCCGAGAGAAGACAAGGGGTTGATGATGTCGAGTAATCTTGTAATCATTTGTATGATCGTCTCATTTGGCTTCATCTTGAAAGCCTCATATTCTTCAGTGAGACGACTTATTTTTGACTCCTTGACTTGGGTGGTTCCTTCATGCGTCACTTCTAGAAGTCTCCATACTTCATGAGCGGTGGTGCATGTTGAGACCCTGTTGAACTTATTCCTGTCTATAGCACAGAATAAAGCATTAATAGCTCTAGCGTCTAGACTTGCCTATTTTTTCTCCTCGTCAGAATATTTGTCATATGGTTTCTCAACGAGATCACCATTGACAACTATCCTGGCTGGCTTTTTGTAGCCATCGGTGACAATGGTCCACAGGTCGAAGTCTAGCGACTTGAGATAAAAACTCATCCTTGTTTTCCAATAGGTGTAGTTAGTTCCGTCAAATAGGGAAGGCCTATGAGTGGACTGCCCTTCACCGTGATTGGAAATCATGGATTGTGTGGTTGCCATGGATCAGCTCTAAGATGTTAGTCCTTGTTGAGAGAACAGAGCTCTGATACCAATTGAAGAACAGATGGCAAGTCTATGGGGGGCGAATAGAGTTTATAACAATAATAGCCAATATAAAAATTAAACTCTTTCACAAGCTGAAAGTAATCAGAGTAAATGCGGAAATAAATAAGGAGCAAGAAAGCATACGCAAACACAGCCGATTTTTAACCTGGCTTCCCTCGTGGAGGACTAGTCCAGGCCTGAGAACTCTAGCTCAGGATTAAATCTACTATTTGTGAAATAGTAGTTACACCCCGTGCCTTTTCTTCAGAAGAGCACGTCAACTTCTTACAAAGATCGCAGTGGCGATGCTTGGAATTTTCCAAGTGACTTCCTGAACTATTGCACAAACTCCTAACCGAAAAGTACTGAGCACTTGAGGCTTAGGGAGCTTGTGGCTAATAGATGAAGAAGGGTATGGCTTGTATAGAGCTTTAGAGAGAAGAGATGAGAAGATTGGATGATTGAAAATGAGAGAATTCATAGCCTATTTATAGGATATCAGGTAGGCAGAATTCGGCCAGAATTCTGGTTGGAGCTTTCAAAAATTTGGCCGTTAGACAACTTGCAACCAGACAACCCTAAAAATTAGGGTACTGATTTTTAGGAGGCAGAGTTCGGCCCAAACTCTGTGTGGAGGCAGAGTTCGGCCCGAACTCTGTCTCCAGAGCACAGAATGTTAGGGTTATATACTAAAAGCATCACTTTTGTAGTAACCTTATTTCCTTAAATTTTGAATGAGAATCATATGGGCAAATGTTTGCATATTGTATTTGTTGCAAGTGTTAATGCAAATGTCTGATATTCTATATTGTAGATAATATGGTGTGTGGTGTCACACAGAAGATCATATTATCAGTTTCCTATGGAGTATATAAATAGTTCACAATCTAGATGGACTTGGACAATCTATTGGAAAGGTTGTAGTGTAATCTGGTATTAGTCTATCTTGACTATTGGTTTACACTAGTACACTTTGTGTATATTGAACAGGACCACTTGAGGTTGTTCTCTTTGTACTGACTACATAAGAGAACAAACACCTCTGTTATTATGGATGCTTGTGCTCTTAATCCTGATATAATAATGGACATGTATATGCAGCGTGCATTACTTTGACTCATAAAAGAGTGAGATTCATTATGGATCAACAACCTCTATGAATTGGGTAATAATATTGTATGTATGATGGGCTGTTGATTATAAATGGAATCCATGTCACGATACATCGGGTTGATGATGTCCCCTTAAGGAGCTCGTAAGGATTGTTATGTAAACCCTGCAGGTGGATTATATCCGATATGACAAATAAAGTTGAGCAGTACTACTTAAGGATAAAAGATGTCGAATTAATATAGTTGTCAGTAACTTAATTTGATCGACGGACATACGATATCTTAACAAGGGGAGCCAAACGAGCATATAACAAAAGGAGCCCACAAACATAATTTGGGATTAGGGAGGTAGTGCAACAATAGCTCATTAGTGGACCGAGCTATTGTTAATTGGCCTGGATTGTGTGTTCGGGCTGAACACGGCATATCCAGATCCGTTAGGAGGCCTAACCCTAATTTCTCCTCATGGTCCCTGCCGTAGCCTATATATATCCTCTATTCTCTGGCCGCCAGATTACTGATCAGAAATCTGAAACTTTCTCTAAATTCGTGATTTATGTAAGGAGAGAAAGAGAGGGTTGCCAAGGAGAAGAAAAGGTTGGGAGATCGTCGCCCACACGACGTCCAACTCGAGGAAGAAATACGTGCAGAAGATCTTGGGGTCGTCCGCTCGAGATTGCCAGGAATTACTTGTCACCTTTCCGCCGCAGGTATAATTCGTGAACCCTAGTTTCCGCCTATGAAGGGTTAGAACACGCATTAGATCTGTTTAACTTTTTATCGATCAATACGCACACCAAAGGAAGGGTCCTGGGAATCCCAAGTTTCATCACAGAATGGGTCAATGGATAAATTGGCTTATTTTCATTTGTGTGGAGCTTTTGATTTTGAGGTATGGGTATAGGTTAAGTCTCAGATGCTCAGCACAGCTCAGTTTACATAAGTCTAGACTCAATAAAATTGTAAAATACAGACTCAAAGATATGTTGCATTGCAGGAGCGAGCTGTCGTCTGGCTTGTACTGAATATTGTCTTCATGTGTCGTATTAAATTATCACAAGTATCATGTAGTCAATTTTATCAATATTTGGTTGACTGTGATTTTGTGTCAACACATCTTGCACTCTATTATGATGGACTGTTAGAGCATTTGTCTTTGCTATGGAATCTGTTGCCGGTGTTGTGCTCGTTCATTTTCCTGATAGGATACCATTGTAATATATCCAGATGACATAGATGCGGACTGTTCTACCCACTATGGGTATGGTCAGGACATAGACTGCGACCAGCTGACACCCTTGGAGCCAGTGGATGACAGTACTTTTATCTAGATCTATTAGCTAGGTTTGTCTGGACTGTGATCCAGCTTATGTTAGACTTTTGATACATATGTTATTCGGGACCTTATGTTATGTCTTCGACTCATTTCTGGTTGTGACCTTGTTTTATTTTCGCATTCTATATTCACCATATCTATCTTATATTCGTGCCCATCTTTCCTAGTTATCTTGTGATTGAGTTGAGATTATATACCTCCGTACGGAGATGAAAGATCTTTATATATTGTGTCTAGATGTTATACTTTCTAGGAGACCTATACAGCGTTCTACCACCGATTCTGCGGCGTAGGCTGGATGTACCCGCTTCTTGTGTCCCTAATCAGGGTGCGGGTCGTGACACAGGCGGTGCGGCGTAGAAAAGGTCGAAGAGGCGTACAGCTAACCAGTGCCTGTTGGGGTTCGGGTCCCGGTGGTATGAGGTCTGATTTAGTCGGGGGTGGCGCGGGATCCGGCGCCTGGCAATGGCTCAAGAGAGCGTGGGTCGAGCGCGGCTTGCCGGAGGCGAAATACGACTCGCGTCAATACTTGGCGGTCACAACGATATGGGAGTCGGGAAACGGCCAGGAAGTCGGATCGGATGTAGCGGGTTTATGGGCAGCTGGTGGGGTTCTGGAGATGGCTTGTGTGCGGTGCACGGGGCGGCCAACGTCGAGGCCAGGCGAGGTTAGGGTTTGGCTTGATTTTTATGTATTTGATGGTGTGTCATGTCCGATGGTTTGGACACGATGAGATGGTCTCCTGCGGGTCAAGTCCGGGATGACGGGAATTTGTGTACTGATGTATTGGATGGAATGGAATGGTTGTGTTGGACACAGACACGACGACACGATGGTGACGGTGGTGTTGGTTGTGGTTAATGGTGGTTGCGTTGTGGAGTTACGGTGATGGCAAGGATGGAGAATTTGGCTGTCACGACCCGCACCTATTTTTTGGACGCGAGCTCGTGAGCAAGCCAGCTACATATCGAGCGAACTACAGCTCGACTCGAATAGGTAAACGCTGTCAAGAGCATGGTAAACTGCTAATTCATGGCAAGGCAAAACTATATCTCAAATCCATAAGAGTAATATAAACATGAGTTCACACTGTGGGTCGTGGTCTGCAGCCCACTAGCATATATGTCCGATAAGACTCTAAGGAAAAATAATGTGAGTCTATAAACTAGGCTAACAAGCAGGATATCTCATGATAAGGAATGACAGCACGAGAAGACAATAAACGTAATATTAATACCTGAATCCAGCAAGTATATCGTAATCATCCACTATCCTGCTCTGCTAACTAACTCCATACAATTGCTAAACCTGAAGAGATCATCAGGTCCTCATGGAACATAGAAAGATACATAAAAATATTCCTATCTAACAGTTTATCATGCAATAAAGGAAATATCGGATATAAACAAAAAAAACCAATCAATACGAAAACATGACTATACACGACTGAAAGAACCACTACGCATAAACGAACTGCTAGAGGAGAACAAGAGAACACGATGTCGCAATGTCAACGGATAACCAATCGAATACTCAAACCCTCATCCCTAGTATGGACTCACAGGTTTGAACAACTACTAACCCTCTCCCCTGGTGTGGACTCACATGTTAGCTTCAAGAATCACCCTCGCCCCTAATGTGGACTCGCAGGTGTAGACAGATAACTACTAACCCTCGTCCCTAGTGTGGACTCGCAGGTTAGCTTCAGGAATCAAGGTACCGATAACTACTAACCCTCGCCCCTAATGTGGACTCGCAGGTTAGCTTCAAGAATCAAGGTAAAACAGTTCCGTTAGGACTTACTCATTCTATGACAAGATACGAGTCAGTCGAAGTACAGGTGATGACACGACACGAATCTGGTATAACTACAGTATTAAGTCATAAATGATGATGATATACGAACAAGGCAAATAAACTAATATACATGGTATAAAAAAAGCATATAAACCAAAATCAACCAGAGAAGCCCGATGATAACATATAAAGAGAAGGGCTATAAGCATGTAAATAAACTATAGAGGAAGTCAAGGTATACTTGCCTAGTGGTAGCACGAAGAACCAACAATACACCGTCAACTGGTAAGCCATAAAGTCTAAACCTCACAACTGTCTCCGAAAGCTGAAATAGATATTACCAACATTTTCAGAATAGTCAAATTAGCTAGGATTGCATGTCCTTAAGTGTCACGACCCGCACCCAGGGTAGGGGCACGAGAAGTGGGTACGTCTAGCCTACGCCGCAGTGTTGGCGGTAGAACGCTGTCCTAGGTCACATGCATCTAACAATTATAAGGTACCTATACAGTATATACTCTCCAAACGGAAGATAATACAGAATGTACAGCTCAATCACAACTAAGATAGAAATACGGTAAGATAGATAGATATGATATGAAAATCACCAAATGCAATACAACAGGAGAAGAAGTCTAAGTGTCTAAGATAACATCTCCACAAAACATCCATAATAACAATAAGATGCCAAATATATACATCAATGTATCCAAATGAGACAAGACAATAAAGTAAGATAACTAATCTAGTTAACTAGCCTATAGTACTGGGCAATGTCCTCTGCAAGGACTGGGTCTTCCTGGGAGTCCAGCTCACAGGTGTCATCTAGGGCTGCTCTATAGTACGTAGGAAAGAACTCCTCGGTGTCATTTGTAATATTTCAACAGGTCCAGTCAAGACAGGAACGAGCACACAATCTCAACAGTTCATATTATGACATGAATATAAAGCATGCAATAGAGTAAGATACATAAAGCGCTGGAAGAAAAGTACACAAAAGAGAGAGAGATAACTGTATTGGAAATGTCTACTATAAGTAAAGTACTACAAGTAACTAGTGATGTAGAGTACAAGAAAGACATGTGAATGGCTTGAATTTATACATGATTACACTACTGAGTTTGTACATGACTACACTACTTTAGAATTGTTCACATGACTGCTTCTACTCTCCCGTACCCCAATCAATACACAAGGATCTAGACAGGTTATGTTATTGTATATGATCATCACATGGGGGCTCATAATTGAGTGCACATGAAGTTATACATGAGGGCTCTGTAAACATGAGAGTACATGAATCACAAGAGTATACATGAATAGTGAGAGCACAGGAGTACATGATGAAAGTGAAACGCACATGACATGATGTACCCGATGCTCCCGAGGGAGATAACATCTCATGAAAAGATCCATATAGTACCAATCCGTGTTACCAACGTGACAGCATCAAGTAAAGTAATCTAGAGCAAGAATATGAGTCCTAGCAAGTATGAAATGATCAAAGAATGTACTCGCCTGATATAATGTATGTCCGATGAGAATAGATGCCCAGATCAGAGTAAATGAGTCATATTTAGAGGAACACAGGTCACAACATGTCTAATAAAGTAAAACTGTAGATTATAATGCATACTACCTGATTCTAGGTCGATCTAGGCCAAAGTCAACTTTTGGTCAACTCTGGTCAACTATACAGTCAAAGTAGGTCAACTATAGTCAACTGTGGTCAAACTATCTAGGGTTTGGTCAACAATGGTCAACTAATCTAGGTTAGCCAATTTTTGGTCAAGTTTGATCCATAGTTGACTTTGGTCAACTTAGTCAAGTAGCTAGTCAAAGTGTGCCTAATTAGGCCAATAGGGTCATTTCTAACCACAAATAGCCATAGGCTATATATCCTATACCAATTACAGATAGCAATATCAATATATATCAAGCCTATCTATAATAAACAAACCAATAGGATTACAAACATATCACATATCTCAAATATCTACTATACAAGAAGCATACAACTATCAAACGGAAATGAAAACATAATGGAAAGGAAAAGTAAGAAAGGAAAAAGGAAAGAAAGAAAAAAATCTGAGAATGAAAGGGAACCATAAACCTGAATATGAAACCAACACTGAGGACAAAATTAAGTATATCAAAAATTGAGAATACAACATTAAACTGAGAACTAAATCAAAGGCAAAACTGAGAACTAATATTTGGAAATCAAAACCAAACCAATACATAAACTGATAACCTGAGAATCAAACTGGAAATGAAAACCTGAGACACACTCTCAATACAACTGAGAATTATCTCAGTATTCAAAACCTGAGAGCTATCTCAAATATGAACTGGAAAGAAAGGAATGGAAAATCTGAGAACAACATCAAGTATGAATACAAAACCAAATGTTCACAGTTGTAATTGAAATGGAAATCAACATTAAAAACTGGAAAGGGAATGAAAGAAAAGAAAGGGAAATGAAATGGGAAATCTGGAAATTCCTAATGCCAACTAATATCACAAGCAAGCCAACACACTGTTCAGTAAACAGTATCTGTGAGAACCCAGTTCGAATTCTAAAATCCAAACCCAATGCTCGAATGAAACTTGAAACACACATTACAGTCAAATGGAAATAATAACATCACAAAACCAATTAAATTTCGTAACCCAATAAAACATGAGATATTAACATCACATTACAATTTTGAAATCCCATTTGAACTTCACAGTAAGAACACAGTATCAGAGATTGTAGTTTGAAAACCCAAATTGAATACCAACAAAATCCAACTCGAAATCAATCTCAAAATCAGTGGCAGAGGTACCCAGTGACTAGGACAAGTCACATGAGTCCCCTCGTGTCCATAGGACTGGACACAAGATGACACAAACTCAAAACTAACTGTAGACAGTTCATAGTTCAAAACGAATCAGTGTGGCTCGAATATCGAGACCGACATAAACCAAATCGAATGGCACTTGGGTACTGACATGTCAGTCATGTCCCCAAGCTATATGACAAGTGTCGCATGTCCAAGTATGGCACAGACACACAGATATCCAACCCGAGGAGCAGGGCACCCGTGCACACCCTCGTACAGTGTGTCCTTCCCTTTGTGGACACGACACAGACACATACACAAAATCAATCTCAGTCTAATACGAAATCAAAAGCCACATATAAGGCTGCAAATTTGTTCAATTAGTTTTCAAAAATACGAACAAAAACCCCTTTGAGGCATTTCATCAAACACACATGCATAGACACTGATGCGTGTCCGACACGGATACCAAACCAATTCCAATTCCTACCAAACTCACTCTACATCTAGGGGACACCTAGATGGCTGCTTCTATGGAAAGAAAATGGATATTTGAATCAATTTGAGGGATTTTACCTATTGAGGGAGATCTTAATCAAAAAGTCCCAAAATGAGAAGTCCTCCTCCAATAGCAATGGCCAAGTAAGCTCCAAACCTTGCAAGCAAGATCCCTTCAATCTCTACTCTAGAAATGACCTCCAATGCAAGTGAGTGGGATCAATTTGGTGGAGGAATGGTAAGATTTGATGATTTGGGGAAGAACTATTATGGTTTCTAAAGGGGGATTTCTAAAAGAGGCAAGTGACTAATAAAAGATATTATATAGGGGGTTGGGGTCTCCATATGGCTGTTATAGGGGCTAGCCTCATAAGATTAGGGTTAGGGTTTCTTGGGAAATGGTCATGGGCCTAATGTACTAGCTAGCAGATTAAGCCTTCTAACTAAAGGGGCCAACTACCGAGGAGACCCATTCTCTACATGAACCCAAGTCAACTTGAGTCAACTTAAGTTAGATTAGGGCCCCACACCATTCTACCTTGCTAACTAAGTTACCAATGTCAAAGTCAAATACTAGGCTAGTCTTTATAGTCTCAACTAGCAAAAGTCAAACAATAGGCTAGTCTCTATAGTCCCAACTAGCAAAAGTCAAAAATCACAACTAACAATCAAACTATAATAAAATAATTTAAAAATATATCATAATAACCAAAATACTTTCCAGCTAAAATGTGGTAGTGACATTAAGTCCAATTCTGGACAAAGGGGCAAAACGGTTATTTCGGGCCAAAACGGTATCCGTCGTTGGACCCGCTTTGCACCGAAAAGCGTGCCAAAGTCAATGATCTCTAAAGTCATCAAACTACGTACTTACAGATTTGTTTTGATGATACGAACCCAACCGTATGTCCAAAGTTGGATTCTGGCAGGCCATACACAAAATCGCCCGTTGAGTCGGATCATGGGACTCACAAAACGGTGATCCGATCAACTGTCTCAGAATCAGACCAAACTTGGCATACTGGACCAAAAAAATGATACGGTCCTGTTGGTGCAAGTTTCGTCTCGATTTGACGAACGTGCACAAAGTAATTAGAAAATTTGCAAAGAGGTCGATACTGTAAATTTCGACGGATACGCATCAAATTCGTTGTGCACACGCGACCAATTTTAATTCCGTCAAAGCATACACATCGATACTCACCTTTCATTGCTTTCGGTTCGCGACCACGGTGCCCGATTTGGCGGGACACACGTCGTATCGGAAAGTTTTATGATTTTCAGAACAGGTTTTTCTTAATTTTTGTCCATGAATAACTTCCAGTATAATACCTTAAAAACAATTCTACAAAAAGGAGTTCGATCTCGTATAGGTTGTCTACATGTATGTTTAAATGGATTTTCAAAACTGATAATAGTTTGACGAGGATTTGTTCGTAAACAGGGGTACAACGACAACTTAATGTCCTATTTATGAACAGGATTTTGCCAATTTTGGCGTCAAGTTTCAACTCGATTCTGATTCGATTTGAGTCAAAATTATTTAATGGGATCGAAGCCCAATAGGTTGTGTTTCCAATGCATATTTTGGTTCGAAAAAAGATGAAGATCCGAGGGAGAAAACTTACCAAGAAGTTGGTCTTACAGGCACTGTTGTCTGTTGTTGTTGCTCTCGTACCCTGCTGTCGTGGCATTTTTCGGAGACTCCGGCCATGCGCGGCGGCGCTGCGATGGCCGAGGTGCGCGCAGAGGTCATGGGGGCGGGGTTGGAGTGTTGGCGAGGTGGAGGAGCGTTAGGGTTAGGGTTTTGGATCGCAACTCCCCTCTCCCTCTCGCTCGATCTATACATATAATGTCAGCTGTTGTGACTTAGGGGGGGTCGGGCTCGGCAGATAGGCTAGGCTGGGCTCTTTGGGCTGGGAAGGAAAGGAAAGGTTTGTTGGACTGGGCTGGGACTTGGCTTGTTGTGCTGAGCTTAGCTTGTTGGGCTGGGCTGTAGGCTGCTCCTATTTCTTTTATTTATATTACTAAATTTACAATCAAAACTCTATTTATATAAAGCCTAATATAGGTGTATATATATACCCTATACATACACTTCTTTGCTCCTTTGCATTCATAACCTATTAAACAAGAAAAATCTAAAATATATTAGCAATATTATCATATTTCCAAAATAAATATACAATCAATAATATTGATATTAGGTATATATAATAATAACATTTTCAAAAAAATTTGGGAATAGGGCTTACATTGGCTACGATGTCGGTCGTATTTAAGCGAGGGTGATGCTGGTGGCTGCTTCGCGGGGAGTTGACTGGAGTTTGTGGTCGGGGATTGGATGACTTGGGTGGTAGATGCCATGGACGAATGATCGGTGACTGTGTTGGCATGGGTTCTCCAGGGAATTGGTTTGGAAAAATCCTAAGGTTATATATGCCACGAGTCTCCTATCGGTAGCCCTAACAAAGATTTCGATGAGGATAATACTAAAGAGATTTCAGCATAATCTTTCCTATATTTAAAAATAATCAAACTCTAGATCAATTAAATCTTAAGTCAATAATTAGCTGCCATAATTATTTAAAATAATATTTAGTGTCATTAAAATAATTTAAAGCATATTCGTATAAATCGAAACAAATATTTATTTATTTATTTTATGGATCAAAATATACTTGGTCTTCAAAACCAATTTTGAACCCAAACTGTAAACTTCTGAAAGTCTAAATAATAATTAACACCTTTATAATTTCAATTGAGAAAATTATTTTTATTAGAACTAACTAGTGTTAATCAACTCACTAGTTTTTGAAAGGAAGAAAAAGATAGCAAGGTATTTGATACAAAGTTTTTCAAGGTCGTTTACTTTTAAACACTGATTTAAAATAGAATAAAATTTTGAAAATTCGAAAATGGAGGTTACACTTGGTTGAAATACATATATTTCTGGGATGAAATGAATATGTGTACGATCCAAATCAAGTTATATGCTGAATTCAAATTGAGCTGCAGGAAAGACTATGAAAGTTAATAAAATCTTGCACGAGTGTTTAAACGGAACAATGATAGTTAGGCGAGAATGTGAAACGATCTAGAGACACTCGGATTGAGTGTTGGTTTCGGTTCGAGGATGAACCTTATTTTGAGTGGTATATTATGTAATGCCCCGCTCCACATAGAATATTATGCTGAGCCTTTGACTCAAAGAGTTGTGTTGACCCGATGAAGTATTGATACAAATCGATGCAAGCATTACGTTGACCCAAGAAATGCATCGAGTCGGATCGATGCAAAGATTTATGTTGGCCCGGACTAAGAAAGCATTGAGTCGATTTGAAGACCCAATTAATCGAATCGATGCAAAGGATAAGTCCAGTTTGGATAAGTATTAATTTTAGTTGGTTTCGTGTGCAGGCTATATGTTTAAGTTGAATTATAAGAGGTCGATATTTTACCTCGTTTGCAACAGAGTCCGCAAAACTAAAGCATCTCCTCGCAACAGACTGAGGCAAGGGCACAGTAGGCCGAATCAGTCGAATAGTTCAACGCAACATGAAGTGCTCGAATGGCTAAGTCAGAAGAGTTGGTCGTGAAAACATAGTTATGAAATTGAGCCGCATCGGCTCGGCAAAATGACAAGGCGTATCGGCTGAAGGTGGAAGGACTTTGACCCTTCTTTTCTACTCCGTCATGCCTAAATAAAATGCATCATTGTATGATAGTTGACCTATCGACTCCACGGGCGTGGCTCGAAGGAGACAAATTATTGTGCATGTCAAATACTAAGAACAATTGAATTGAAACATGCATCACATGTACGAGTCGCCATAAAACATCAAAATACCGCAAAGGCGAGTGCCTCGGTGTGCAACATATGAACATGGGATAACTATATTGGCGAGTGCCTCAGTGCACGAGTCGCTCGTGCCCCCTCTCCCCTTCCCTGCGCATGAGTTAGAAGGTTAGAACATTGAAAGGCTATATGAAGGCGAGTGCCCTAGTGCATGAGCTATAGAACATTAAATACCCTATCGAGGCGTGCCTCAAGTGCACGAGTCAAAGAAAATGAACATAAGTCTAGCACATTGAAAAATTGAATCGGGACGTGCATCGAATGCACGAGTCAAAGGATATCGAATAATTATTGAATGCGGCATGTTGCCTTGAATTGTTTGGGACCTTTAGGTCGTTCACATACATTGAACCAAGGCGATGAAACAAAGAAAGAAGGAATGAAATCTTACAAAGAATGTGAGAACATAGAAAGAGAAAGAAAGAGTAAGAATATTGAAAGAAAGATAAATACGAGATGATACGAAATCTGAGTTTCGGACTCAAGACTATGTTTGGTTGTTTGAATAAGACGCGTTGCATGGTCGAATGGACTTGAGATATTGCCCATGCACGGGTGTGGTGATTTCCGTCAAACAGTTATTGGCCAGGGTACTGGGACCGTTCAGCCTAGGAGGAATGGATAAACATTATTGGTACACATCTTTAAGACGACTAGCGATTGCCTACTGATGTGATAAGCCACAACTGTTGGTATGTTCGACGTCCTTCGGATACAGAGGCTAGCAACCAGTACGGGGAGGATGCCTGTTACCCAATTTGAGAAGAGAAACAAGTTAGTCTATTATGGCATGGATACGCCAACGACCTTCATATAGTTACAGAACGGTGGGCTGAAAGTGCATGTACATAGATATCCTGTACATAGATCACTTATAACATGACATGAAAAGATGGTAGGCTTATTCACCTTGCGTCGGAGCAAGGGTGAGCGCGTCGATGTTGGTAAAAAGTCGTGCTACGAAACAAACATGAGATTTCTATGTTGCCTGTATTTTTTCTTACATGAATCAAATATAATATGCTTGCCATGATAATATGGTTTACTGCTTTCGAATATGCCACAAAACCTATCCTAAGACAAATATAGAAAATCACAAGTTAAGTTGCATGATTCATATATCTACTTAATGTCGGTTTAGTAAAGTGGGTCAATATCAGTACGCGAGAGGATTAGTACTGATCCCCCACCAGATTGCTTGCAGGATGCAGGGAATTGATTGCTTGCAGTAGAATTTCGTTTGAATGTGCTGGGGCTTGGAATGTCAAAGCATTTTGAGGCATGCGACTGTATTGATGCTCGGACTTACAACATGATGATGCAGTCGGGATATAGATGACAAAATGTATAGAACGGTGAAATCTTTTATTGGCAAGAGAGAACTTGAGTGTTATAAGCCAATCTGGCATGATTCATTTGGGATATTGAAAGCCTTTGTAATGTTGTGCTGCTTATCGAATAAAGAGAATTATTTTGTATACTCTGTGAAACTCAATTGTGACACTATTTTCTTCTGATGCTAAATATTAAATCGAAGATAACCATTTTGAGAATCTATTATTTTGCCTTGTACGAGTGCAATTCCAGACACGTACGACATCACGCCCCAGCGAGGATGATTGGTTCAATGAAATCAAGCGAGGACGAACTATTTCCCGAGTCGGGGCATGACAATTTGGGTATCAAAATGCTTCCTATGGGTAGTCCTAGTCCATGGCTAAATTCTTAAGGGTCCAATAGCACAAATAGAGTCTAAAAAGAGAGAAAAATGAGATACATACCTATTAGGAGATGAGTTTCCAATGAAAAGTCAAATGGACACGAACCGGACACGTAGCTCCTAGTAAATGGACTCCTCTTCTTATGCTCCTAGTCTCCAAGAAGCTAGGCTCTTTCTAGTGTAGAGAATGAGAGGGATTGATGAGAGAATGAGTAAGATTTGAGAGGAAATAGTGGAGGAATGGCTCTACTTGGGAAAGAACTCCAAAGTGATTGAAAATGAGCAATGGAATAAAGAATGGCTCATTCTCTCTCTCCATACATGGCTGGCCATATAGGGCTATGTTTAGCTAATCTAGAATGTCCTACATGCCCTCTAAATGTTGTCATGAAGGCTAATTGCTATATGGAAGGGTTTAAACCTATTTCGGTAAATAGTCTAATCCCTATTTTTATTAAATGGTCATGACTAATGACTATAAATGAGCCTAATCAAATAAGTTGGTTCATGAGTCATGTCATGCTAATTATTGGTCTCTAGTCAAGTGTCTAGGCTAACCGATTCAATAACACAAGTCTAACAATTAGGTTAGCCACTAACCGTAATGACTAACACAATATTAAATATATAAATATACACAACATAAAATAAATAATTAGGCACAATAATTTATAATATTAATTGACAAAAGTACCCCTATATCGGATTTAGGTAGTTATAGTACGTCTCCAATCTTGACTACAGAATCGTAAACCTCCGGATAGTTCTCCTCTCTAACTAAGCTTGGAGAGATCATCAGGTCCTCAAGGGACTAGCAAGACACATACTATACAAGCCTACTTTGACAGTTATAACATGCAATGATAGATAGAAAAATGGTACAAGAAAGTAAAGACTGAAGAAAGTATAGTACAAGAAGGAAAACATAAAATAAATGGCATGTCTCGAGAATCGTGCTAATAAACGCGACTAAAAGTAAATCGAGGTAAACCGTAGCCCGACGGTTGCTAATGGTCCTATAGATTGCATCCCAGTGGTTTCTAACAACCTATAGTAAGTCTCTATCGCAGCCCGGTAATTGCTAACGATTGAGAGTGGTCAAGTATAATCACGTCTATAACAAGGTCCTCGCCTAAAACTATGAATCAATCAAGTGAAGTCAAACATGTCAAGTCTAAGTCAAGTCCAGGGTAAACATATCAAGGAAACATGGCATATATAGGCAAAACAATACTATCACAAGAAATGAACAAGATAAGAAAAATAAAACGTGTAATATGAAAAAAAAGTAACAATCTAGGTGCACGTAAAACTACAAAATAATAATGACATGAATCAGGATGAACATGTAATCAATATAGAAAAGAATAGCAACACAAAAATGCATGCAAATAATGTAAAGTTTAGCAATGTATACTTGTCTGGTGGTAGCACGTAAAACCAACAATGTTCAATCATTCAGTGAGCCATAAAAGTCAAACTCCTGCAAATGTCTCCGGATGCTAAAACAGACATCACCAACGCATTTTTTACAATCAAAATATCTAAGTTTGACTACCCAAAAATACAATTCTAGACACAGGAGCAAAATGGTATTTTGGGCTAAAATATTGTCCGCTGTTGGACCCACTTTCCACCAAAATATGTGCTAGAACCTATGGTTTCTAAAGTCAACAAATTATATACCTACGATTCCATTTTTTGATACGAACTCAAAGATATGTCCACATTTGAATTCCGATAAACTATGCACAAAATTGCTTGTTGAGTCGGATCGTAGGCTAGCCAAAATAGCGCACCGGTCAACCTTCTCAGAATTGGACCAAACTTGGCTCACAGGACCAGAAAAATGATACGAGTCTAGTCACACAAGTTTTATCGCGATGTAATGCACATGCATAAAGTAATTGGAGGTTTTTGCAAAAGGGTCGATACGGTGTACCTCGGTCGCTATGCCTCAAATTCGTCACTCATGTGCAAGCAATTCGAGTTCCGTCAAAGCCCACATGTCCCCAACATCCTAACGTATCTTTCTTTAGATACTCATGGGTTGTGACAAAGTCACTCGGTTTGTCGGGACGGACCTCATATCGATGATTTTCTAAAAATTTCTGTTTTAAAAACTATTTTCTCCATTTTGGAAATTCGTTTTTGGGATATACAGTTGACAAAATCCGGTTATATAAAAAGGGTTTTGAAGGGGTATAGGTTGTCTAAACTGCCTTTATAGTTTTCAAAAATTCTAAATATCTAGTCCTAATTATGGCTTCCAAGTGGGGTGTTTGGACTGATTTATATCCTATTTTTTAACAGGTTTTTTGTTGAACTTGTCATCAATTTTCTGGACAAGGTGTTTACTTACAACAATCTATTTACCGGGATTCCTAAAGGGTTATATCGGCTCTCCGTAGACATTTATGGATCAAAAATTAGTCGAGTATTCGGGAAGTAAAGTGGTAGGGAAGTCGGGTACCTACAACTACTACGCTGTTGTTGTGGTGCAGCTACTGTGTGCAACTCCGGCATGCTGCGACGGCTCGTGCAGTGTCACAGCGGCTCGGGCGGTGCGTGAGATGTCGTTGTCGAAAGGATGATAAGGGTTTAGGGTTCGCAGATTCCCTCTATCGAGTATTTATAGGGAACGAAAGGGGAAAGGTTGTTGTCGGGTCATATTGATTATCTTATCTCGCGAGTTTTTTAGTTGAAAATCTTATGAGATGAGATTTTCACTGATTTTTCTTTTTTTTCTATTTCTTTTTTTTACTATATGTATATTCATATATACAAACATATATATATATATATATATATATATATATATATATATATATATATATATATATATATATATATATATATATATAATATATTTTTGTTTTTGTTTTTTTTGTTTTTTTGTTTTTGTTTTTGTTTTTGTTTTTTTTAACAAAACAACATTTTATTGAAAAGCTAAAGGGGGCTCTAGAAGAGCATTACAGACAGGTGCTGGGCTAGAAGACACAAAAGGGCCCTGAAAAATAAGGTAAGAAATTCCAAAAAGGGGAATTCGAAATTTTGAAACAACCAAAATTTTGCAATGCAACGACATTTCGTAATTTTTCAAAATTTTGAAAACCAAAATTTCAAAAGTTATGGGTCCGTTGATCGTAGCAATGGGAGGCCCTAGGGGGGCGGGGACGCAGCCCGAGGTGGGGTGGGCACTCAGCCCTATAGGAGGGATGTATATATATATTTATATATATATATATATATATATATATATATATATATATATATATATATATATATATATATATATATATAGATATATATATATGATTTTTTTATGCGAACCGAAAGTCAAAAAAAAGGCAAACAGCCGAAAATTGAAAAGACACTGACGTGGCCCCAGCGCGCGAGGACCGAGGGGGAAAGGGCACGCTGCCCAAAGACAGGGTGGGGGCACACTGCCCGAGCGGAGAGGGGGGCTCTGCTCGAGGGGGGCGCACGGCTCGAGGGGGACCCCCAGCGCGCAGCTCGGCACGAAGCTCCTCCTGGGAAGGCCGAAAGAAGGACGGAGGACGGGGGCTCTGGCAAGGGGGGCGAAGGCAAGCCACGGAGGAAACCAGCGCGCTTCCCGGAGCCAGGAAGGCTCCGGCGGGGGAGGCCGGCCCGGTGGAGGGCCGAGGAGTAGGGGACGGGGGAGACGAAGCGCCGACGACAGCGGCCAGGCGAGGAGGGAGCGTGGGCTCGACCTCCGGGCGGAGGGTAGGAGGGGCCTACCACCGTCTGGGGGAGGGGTCCTCCTGCAAGCGACGGAGGGAGACCGGAGTAGGGGAGGGGGATTGCGTCGTGGGGTTGGGCGCCGGGGACGGCAACGAGCGGGCGTCCGATGCCGGGGAGGGGGAGGCCGCGCTCACGAAGGACCGCAGCATTGGGGCCGGGGCTGGAGAAGGGAGGGGAGCTCTCAGTGGGGGGCGCAACACGATGGGGAGGTGCGACCACCGTCGACGGGGGGGAGGTGGTCGGAAAGAGAGATGGGGCCAGTCCTGAGCCGCCAGGGTAGGAGCGGTGGCTTGGAGGCGCGGGACGGGCCCAGCCGAGGGAGCGGGGGGGGCACTGAAGAGAGAGAAAGGTGGACGCTTCCACGGAGGGGGGCGACGCAGCGCGGGGAGTGATTGGAGAAGCGGATGCCGGGACGGGGGGAGGCACGCCAGGTAGGACGACGGCCGGCGAAGGAGGACCGGCCCTATCTCGTTGACGTCGAGGCCGCAGGGGACGGCGACGGCGCCGAGGGGGTGGGAGGGAGGAGATAGGGGGAAGCCGCATGGCGGGAGGAATCCGACGATGGGGGGGAAGCCCCCCAAAGGGGTGGGGGCTAGACGATGGCCGGCCATCCGGGGAAACTGGAGGATTGGGAAGAGCCTCCGAGGGGGAGGAAAAAGCTGATATATATGGATGCAAATACCAAAAAAATCTAAAAAATATTTTTAGCAATTATTATCATATTTCCAAAATAAAAACATTACTTTTAATAGCAATAACACTTATATATCATATATAGATTTACCAATCTTTATAATTAATAGTAAAATCATATATGTAATTATTAAATAGGAACACATACAAATATATATATATATATATATATATATATATATATATATATATATATATATAAAAAATATATATATATATATATATATATATATATATATATATATATATAGTCTAAAATCTCAAAAATGCACAAGGATATCTAAGAAAATTGTTTATCATGTTTCCAAGGTAAATATAAATTTAAATAACAAATAATGCATATCAAATATTTAATATTCAATTTATAGAAATTATTCACTAGACTATAAAAATGAACTACTAATATATATATATATATATATATATATATATATATATATATATATATATATATATATATATATATATATATATATATATATATATTTATATATATATATATATATATATACACGCATCTATATATCTACATGAACGTCGTTGGTCGCACTACATGACTACCTGGGCTTGGGTTGGCTTCGGGTCAAGTCCAGGCTAAATTGGTACAACGGGATCCCCTAAAAATCATAATCTTCATAAATAACTAATTAAATTGTTTATAGGGATCAAGTCACAAATTTGACTGGTTTTTCTAGTTAGGACACAACTTTGGTCAGGCCTTCCCTAGCATGGCTAATACACTAGTCAAAGCTCACAATTACACTATCTGTGCCAAAATTCTTGGTTATCTTGTACTCCAAAACTTAACCATGACTAAGGCCTTCTATAATAATAACTATTTAATTAAAAATACATATAAATTCCTAAAATCACCATTAAAGTCAAATAAGTAATAAAAAATAATTTTAAAAATTCAGGGGTGTTATAAGTATCCGAACCACAACAAGGTTCAGTATCTTATCATCGAAGTAGTGAACCACACCTACAACCAAATAAGGACAAGGTGTGGCAAATGGGTCCGCGACAAGATATTGTTCCAAGCCGCGATCAGGTACAATTACACAAACAAAAAATTACATATACCTGAACGGATAACATCGCCTAACCATTCTATGTGAATGCAATTTAAGCACAAACCTCTAACGTATGAGCTCTCTGGCTACAAATGGGATTGGCATAGTCCCCACTTGGGGTGCCAGGAGCCTACGTCCGTAACATTCCTTGAACGTCAGAGGGCATCGGTAACAATAGGGGGCATCTTATACCGTATCTCCAGCAGAGCTTTCGGGTTACAAAAGAAGAGTGCATACTTGACCCATATGCTAAGGACTATCCTCCCCACCCCATGTTTATCTATGTTTTATCCACAACACATAAACCTCTATTAAATGCTAAGTCAAACTAATCATGCAAATACAATTAGCAGTTAATCATGTCGCACGGCTTATACGTACCGGTGGCCAGCCGGTAACGGAAGTTCCAGATCTATATGCGACTAGAGACTCTGTGACACAAACGTGTCAAAGCCAATAAATGCAACACAAATAAAGGATGGTCTCTTCAATCTAGGTTTAATGTACATATAAATAAATAAATAACGAGAACATGACTAAACAGTAATTTATATCTACATGTGCTTTAGAAAAATAATTTATATTATAGAAAATAAATAATAAATAAATAAATGCATGCAATATGATGAGCTAAGTAAATAAACAGTGATGGCAAGGTATCTTGCCTGGTAGTAGCGATTGGTGTGGTACGATGATCATGATAGCACATAATTGACTTCGGTGTTAAAACTTTACAAGATGACTGTCACGCCCCGACCCGGAAAATCGCTCGTCCTCACATCGATTTATCCAAATCATTGTCCTCGCTGGGGCGTGATGTCGTACGAGTCTAGAGTTGCACTCGTACAAGGCAAGATGACAAGTTCTCAAATGGTTATCTTTGAGTTGATATTAACAATGAAAGGAAAACAGAGTATACGAACCAATTCTCTTTATTGATATTCGAACTGATATTTACAAAGGCTTTTGATAACCCAACAATATATGCCAGATTGGCTACAACACTCAGGTTCTCTCTTGCCCATAAAGGATTTCACAGTTCTATACATCATGCCTTCTATATCTCGGCCGCATCAATCATGTTGCAAGTTTGAGCGTCAATACGATCGCACGCTTCAAACGCCATGACATTCCATGCCTCTGCACGATCAAGCGAAGCTTCGCCGCGAGAAATCCATTTCGTGCACCTTGCGTGAAAGTTGGTGGAGGATCAGTACGTTCGTCCTCGCATGTACTGATGAAAAGCCCAACTTTCTAAACCGACATTTTTGTATTTATGTTCAATCATGCAACTTAGCTTATGGTCTTGCTATATTCTCCTTAGGGTCGATTTCATGGCATATTCGAAAGCGTAAAGCATGATATCTTGGCAAGCATGTTATTCGAATTGAATAGGTAAGCAGGCAAGCAATCTCGTGTTTGTTTCGGGGCACGACTTCTTACCAACATAGACGCACTTATCCTTCCACCGACGTAAGGTGAATACGCCCCATTCCTTCCCTATCATGTTATAAGTGCTCTCTATGCAGGATCTATGTGTGGGACACATACGTGCCTGTACTTTCAACCCATCGTTCCTTAACTGTATGAAATGGTCGTTGGCGTATTCGCACCAAAATGGACTAAAGGTGTTTCTTTCTTTCTTTTCTCTATTTCATTTCTTTCTTTCTTTCTTTCTTTCTTTCTTTTCTCTCTTTTTTTTCTTTCTCGAATTTGGATAGCCCGGTGTTTCACGGTTTGGGTTGCTATCCCAAACAATCGAAACATACCGCATGCCTACCATCATTTACGGCTTTTCACATCTCGCTAAGCGGTTGCTAATCGTCTTACGAATGTGCGTCTATCAAAGATTATATCCCTCCTAGGTCGAACGGTCCCGGGGCTCCGGTACAAGCCCGTTCGGAGGGAACATTCCGTGCATAGAAGATTTTTACAATTATCTCAAGTCCATTCGACCATGCAACGCCCTATTATTCAAACAACCAAACATATTCTTGAGTCCGAGACTCAGACTTTATCATCTCGTATTTCTTCTATTAACTTTGTATGTTATTACATTTCATACTTCGTTTCAATGTTCAATGGCATCATGCCTCAACTCAGTGTTCGTCAACCGAACGTCCCGAACACCTTTCGAGGCATCAAGTCATATCCTACAGTTCTGTCACATTCATGCCACAACTGTATTCTTTCACAATGAAGCAATCTTTTATGATCTCGGGCACATAGTCACGTTTTAACACATTTATCATCTTTTCCCTTGCGTCGTGCACTTGGTGCACGCATCGAAGCCGTATTTCCATGTATAATGACTTAGTATTCAATGTTCGTGGCTTACACGCTAGGGCGCTCGCCTATTGTCTTACAATGTGCTAGTCTTTCTAACTCGTACGCGAAGGCATGAAATGGCTCGTGCACGAAGGCACTCACCGAATACAGTTATCCCATGTTCCTGCGGCTTGCGCACCGAGGCGCTCGCCTTTGCGATGTCCAATGTTTCATAGCGACTCATGCATTTGATGCACGTTTCATTTCAATTGTTCTAACTAGTGTTCGACATAGACTACGATTTATTTTCCGATCGAACTACGCCCATCGATAGGTTAACTTAGCATACAATGACATATTCTGACTTAGGCATGAAGGAGTAAAAAAAGAGTCAATCTTTCCACCTTAAGCCGATACGCCTTGTTGTTTGCCGAGCCAATGCGTCTCAATTTCATATCTTTGTTGCATGGCCAACTCTTCTGACTTAGCCATTCGAGCACTTCGTACTTCATTGAATTATACGTCCGATTTGGCTTACCGTACCAACACTACAGTCCGTCGCAAGGCGACGATTGGTTTTGCGGACCCCTTTCTGAATAAGACAAAATGTCGACCTCTGATATTTCAGCGTAAACGTATATCCTGCACATTAAACTAACTAAAATCAGTACTTGCATCGATTCGGACTTGCGCCTTGGTCGATATGATTTCTTAGATTCTTCGAGCCAACTCAACGCACTTATCCTTCGGGGCAATGTGGCGGTTCGCATCGATTCAACTCGATGCATTCTTTGGGACAATGCAACTCTTCGCATCGACTTAGCTCGATGCATTGCTCAGGACAACGTAGCTCTTGTATCAATTTGCATCGATACATTTATTCGGTCAACGTGACTCTTTGAGTTAATGTCTCAACGTAATACGCCATGCAGAGCGGGGCATTACAGAATATACCACTCAAAATAAGATTTGTCCTCGAACCAAAACCAACACTCCGATTAAATATTTTATAGATCGTTTCACGATCTCGTCCCACCAAAGTTGTTCAGTTTCACACTATCTTACAAGCTTTTTATTAACATTTTAAAGTCTTTCCTGTAGCTCGATTTGAATTTTGTATACAACTCATTTTGGATTCATACCTATATTCAAGGCATCCCAAAGATATATGTATTTTGACCAAGTCCAGTGGTAGAAAATTGGAATAAAGCTGACAGGTAATTTCAACCCTATGCTTGCCATCTCGTACTCCCTATCAGACTTATCTTTAGAAACTGTTCTCGAAATTTTATCGCGTACGTATATTCGATACATACGTGATTCATTCAATAAGTCACTACACGCGACGCAATTCAAAATTGTATTTCTCATTTTGTATGTTTTGTATGGACTATCAATATTATACGTTGCGTCGAGCTATCGCACATCCGATCGCAACGATCCTCCGCAATGCCTTGCGTTCGAATTAGCCACCCAACTATTTCTGAAGTCTGGCTATGCAACTTACCTCGATACGATTTTCTTTGTTGACTTGCAAAAGCATCAACATTCAGGACTACGCCCGCTAGGTTACTTACCTAGACACCGTGCTTAAATTTTCTCGATGCAACTTTAAATTGACATTGCACAAAGGCCACAATCTATCCGACACAAAAGTTCACATCAAGGCGATGGTGCTCAATGCAACAATCGCCTTAACACGAAGGTCTTTACGATGCATCTTACGTTCGATCCCTAACGAGTAGAAATTTGTAAGCCAAATTCCCAACTTATCCGTCTTGCAACGTCGAATATAAGTTCGATTCACGCAAGCTCAATTGCAAGGTGAATCCAAATCTAACGAAATAACTCGTGAGTCATTCTCTTATCACTCGCGCTCGTACATAGCACGATTTCTCAAAATCACCTAGAATTATCATCAATATGTACCACATAATATTTATTATTGATACAATTTTGTATACGACAACGCATGGGTCATCTTACGGTCTGCAACATTCAATTTGATTTGGCGGTCAAGTCTTCTAGTGTCAGCTGCCCCGAAGCTATGCTCGATAATTGTGGATCATTAACGAAGAAAAATTTACTACGAACCATACTATATCTTATTCGGAGCCAAATCACGTTTCGATGATTTCTATGCGACTACCCAATTTTGAACAAAACCATTTCTATCGGTGTGACTGATACGCAACTATCCTCCGAGTAAAGTTATGCACTACCGTCGATGATTCTGCTCTTCACGAAGCATCTCCTCATATTGAGTTCGAGTCTACCTTATTTGCGGTCGACACACGAGATGTTATACGCATCGAACAATCGTCGATGACTTATAGTCTCGTCTTGATCAATCAAAAGTTCATGATCAACCAGTTCGTTCATTCTCATATTATTATTTACATAATTTTGATAGCACGTATCGATCTTGCTTACGTTTTGTATTCTCACATCATGCTTACGTTTCCTTACGTATCGATCTTGATACGTCGTATCAATTTCGATAGCATAAGGGTCAACTTTGAATTCGTTTCAACGTCAACTTAACTCGCATCGCATACATCCAAGTTCGCAACGAACTTTTCCATATGCATCAACTCGTTTTCCATTCGCTGCATCTCCCTATACCTTGATCGCGTAACTAAGTTACCGATTATCCAACATCGAACCCTCAAGTCTTACGATCACGCCCTCTAAGTTTTTGCGTATTTTAGTCGTACGCACAGTAAGTCTCGCCTCGACATAACCTACTATCTTTCTTAGGCACGGCCATTCGAATCAACCAATGTCTTAATCAAAATCGCAAGTCATGCGATTCGATTATACTTTGCATCGGCTAACATTTCTATCGAGATCGTAAGTAGTGCGATTCGATTACCATTCGCTTATCCTAACATTTTGTCGAGATCGCAAGTCGTGCGATTCGATTATAATTTGTATCGCCAAATATTTTTATCAAGATCGTAAGTTGTGCGATTCGATTCACCTCGCCCAACATTTCTATCGAGATTGCAAGTCGTATGAATCATTTGTAAGTTCGAGTTTTCTTTTCCGTCGATCCGATTAGTGCTTCAAGGCATAATCGTTCTGCTAGTCTTGGTCATTCGACCGACTTATAAATTTTCATCCGACGTATCATTCATTTATACGAGTCTCGCCTTATCGTCCCAACCAATTTTCGAAGAACACTTGCATCAACATACCGTCATACAAATTTCCAATCGAGTCTCCGCACTCTCCCGTCCGTTGTGGACAAACCTTCCGCAATTCTCATAACGCGTCGATGTAATTGATCGCACAAGTGGTATATCATATACCACTCAGAATCGAGTCATTCATTGCGTACGTGGTATGGCATATACCACTCAGAAATCAAGCCATTTCCCTCGTATTATACTCGGTATGAAGCAACAATCTCTTTCGACTCACGATTTCTGCAGTGATCGTGTTTGATCACAACCGTAAATTTGATTAATTAAATCCGACACAACTCGGCCAATATTTTTATTTGCCAACAAAAGTTCGGTGTGCAATCGAACGATTCGTTCTATCGATTTATGATTTCAGTTCCTTCCGTTTTATCTCGTGCAACAATTTATTTTCAAATGTCCTTGCACTTTATGCAGCGATTACTTTGACACGTATTGTTCCACGTGCAATAATTTACTTCTGATACGCATTGTACATCGTACAACGACTTATTTCTGACATTCATTGCACCTCATACAATGATTTATTTTCGACATCTGTTGTACCTCGTGCAATAATTTATTTTCGACTTTCAAAGTCAATGCTCAAATCAGTTCAACACATTCAATATTGACTTATCACTTACATTACAACGCACATTCAAAATCAACTCGTTGCACTTCCTGCAACACATTATTTAAGTTTTCTGCATTGGTCTTAACCAATATTCACAACGCATTGCACATCGTGCATCGTTTCATTTCTCATTCAATATGTTACATTGCAACAACAACATCTCAAATCGTATTTCACAATTTGTTGCACTTGCAACAACTAACATTTTACGGCTCGTTGTATTCAATGCAATGAAATGTTTCAGGACTTTCTCCGTAACAACATGTAAATTCGAAGTACTTGCGGCAACGTTACCTGACTTTGTATTAGACTTATTGTATGGAACATCCAGTGCGGCATTGAGTAGTCAAGAGTGGTTCGATTTGGTGGTGGGCAACTCTTTGGAATTGAAACAAAGCAAACGTCCTGAGAAAATTGAGCCTAGAGCTCTGATACCAATCTGTCACGCCCCGACCCAAAAAATTGCTCGTTCTCACATCGATTTATCCGAATCATCATCCTCGCTGGGGCGTGATGTCGTACGAGTCTGGAGTTGCACTCGTACAAAGCAAGATGACAAGTTCTCAAATGGTTGTCTTTGAGTTGATATTAAAAACGAAAGGAAAACAAAGTATACGAAACAATTTTCTTTATTGAGATTCAAACTGAAACTTATAAAGGCTTTCGATAGCCCAACAATATATGTCAGATTGGCTACAACACTCAGGTTCTCTCTTGCCCACAAAGCATTTCACCGTTCCATACATTATGCCTTCTATATCTCGGTCATATCAATCCTGTTGCAAGTCCGAGCGTCAATACGATCGCACGCTTCAAACGCTATGGCATTCCATTCCTCTGTGCGATCAAGCGAAGCTTTGCCGTGAGCAATCCATTAATTGTATCATGCGTGAAAGCTGGTGGGGGATCAGTACGTTCGTCCTCGCATGTACTGACGAAAAGCCCAACTTTCTAAACCAACATTTTAGTATTTATGTTCAATCATGCAACTTAGCTTATGATCTTGCTATATTCTCCTTAAGGTCGATTTTATTGCATATTCGAAAGCGTAAAGCATCATATCATGGCAAGCATGTTATTTGAATTGAATAGGCAAGCAGGCAAGCAATCTCGAGTTTGTTTCGTGGCGCGACTTCTTACCAACATAGACGCACTCGTCCTTACACCGACGCAAGGTGAATACGCAACATTCCTTCCCTGCCATGTTACAAGTGCAATCTATGCAGGATCTATGTATGGGACACATACGTGCCTACACTTTCAACCCTTCGTTCCTTAACTATATGAAATGGTCGTTGGCGTATTCGCACCAAAATGGACTAAAGGCGTTTCTTTCTTTCTTTTCTCTCTTTTTTTTCTTTCTTTCTTTTCTCTCTTTCTTTTCTTTCTCGAATTTGGGTAGCCCGACGTTTCACGGGTTGGGTTGCTATCCCAAACAACCAAAACATACAGCGTGCCTACCATTATTTACAGCTTTTCATATCTCGTTAAGCGGTTGCTAATCGTCTTACGGAAGATTTTCACAATTATCTCAAGTCCATTCGACCATGCAACGCCATATTATTCAAACAACCAAACATAGTCTTGAGTCTGAGACTCAGACTTTATCATCTGGTATTTCTTCCATTGACTTTCTATGTTCTTACATTTCATACTTCGTTTCAATGTTTAATGGCATCATGCCTCAACTCAATGTTCGTCAACCGAATGACCTGAAGGTCCTGAACACCTTTCGAGGCATCATGTCATATCCGACAGTTCTGCCACATTCTTGCCACAACTGTATTCTTTCACAACGAAGCCGTCTTTTATGATCTCGGGCACGTAGGCACGTTTCAACACATTTATCATCTTTTCTCTCATATCGTGTACTTGGTGCACTCATCGAAGGCGTATTTCCATGTTCTATGACTTAGTGTTCAATGTTCGTGGCTTGCACGCTAGGGCTCTCGCCTATTGTCTTTCACTGTGCTAGCCTTTCTAACTCGTGCTTGAAGGAATGAAATGGCTCGTGCATGAAGGCACTCACCGAATACAATTATCCCATGTTCTTGTGGCTTCCGCACCGAGGCGCTCGCCTTTGCGATATCCAATGTTCCATAGCGACTCGTGCATTTGATGCACGTTTTATTTTAATTGTTCTAACTAGTGTTCGACACATACTATGATTTATCTTCCGATCGGACCACGATCGTGGCGTGGATAGGTTAAATTAGCAGACAATGATATATTCTGACTTAGGCATGAAGGAGTAAAAAGAAGAGTCAATCCTCCCACCTTAAGTCGATACGCCTTATTGTTTGTCGAGCCGATGCGTCTCAATTTCATATCTTTGTTGCACGGCCAACTCCCCTGACTTAGCCATTCGAGCACTTCATACTTTATTGAATTATACGTCCGATTTGGCTTATCGTGCCAACGCCTCAGTCCGTCGCAAGGCGACGATTGGTTTTGCAGACCCCTTTCTGAATAAGGCAAAATGCCGACCTCTAATATTTCAGCGTAAACGTATATCCTGTACATTAAACCAACTAAAATCAATACTTGCATCGATTCGGACTTGTGCCTTGGTCGATTCGATTTCTTAGAATCTTCGAGCCAACTCAACGCACTTATCCTTCGGGGCAATGCGACGGTTCGTATCGATTCAACTCGATGCATTCTTTGGGACAATGCAACTCTTCGCATCGACTTAGTTCGATGCATTGTTCGGGACAACGTAGCTCTCGTATCCATTCACATCGGTATATTTATTCGGTCAGCGTGACTCTTTGAGTCAACGTCTCAATATAATGCACCGTACGGAGCGGGGCATCACAATGACCCCCGATGATGGGATAGATTGTTCCATCGAGTCCAAAACAGTCTAGTTAGTTAGGGTCAACATGAGTAAGTCCAGTTTCGTAAGAGAATATGAAATACGATTAGCCATGGTTAAGAATTGATAATCTATGGAATTGGTGTAAGTAATACATATACTATTTTATAAAAATATTTAAAATATTTGAAAATTAGATTTTATTAGTTAAAATATATTTTTAAATAGATATTTAAAAAATCGAAAATCATTTTAGGCTAAAAATTCTAGGTTTGTCAAAATAGAATTTTATGTAGAAGTTTATAATTGATTAGTTGAAAATATTTTAGATAAACATTTAAAAAAAACTATGAAATCATTTTAGGGAAAAGTTATATTTTTTTAAATAATATATCTTAAATAGATAGAACATATTACAGCAATAGCCCATAATATTTTGTTGCAAAATTATTTTTTTAGGAAATTATCTACTATATATATTTAGTCAATAAAAATAGTATAAAATTTAATACTAATGGTACAACATTAATAAAGACAATAATAATAGTATTTATAATTTTATAGATGTATTTAACAGTAATTATATCATATAACTATTACATAATGTATAACCAATATATTATTAAATAAAAATAATAATAAGAATATAACAGCAACATAATGATGGTCCCAATTTTCTTGCTTCTTTGTGAAAACGAGAGAAAAGAAGAGATGGGGAAAGAGGGATCTTACCAAGCTGGCTCTCACTGGAGGATGTGTTTAGGAGCGGTGCAGCACGCGACTGCGACGACACTGAGTAAGATTGGCATATGCTCAACGGGGCAAGGCACGACGTCATAGGCTGGAGGTGGCAGACTGGAGGCTGGTCGTCAGAGCTAGCGGGTGCTCAGGTGGCGTCCAGGCGACGTATTTGACGGATCTGATAAGATCTGGTCGGGATGGGTGTGCGGGTGACGACCGTGGGCTGTGTAGCTGTCGGCAGTACATCGCTAGGTGCTTGGACCTGGCGGCAGATGCGTATTGAGGTCTGGTAGCTCGACGAGTCCGACGCTCGACAGATCTGGCCGACTCAGATTAGGATGGCCGACGTTGCTCCAGTGGTGGAGGTGCTAACGGAAGGCTGACTGGTGGTGGTCGTTACCGCTGGTAGCGATGTTGACCAGTTGGTAGTCGTGGGAGGTAGCCATGGCCGAGGATGAACGGTGCACAATGGTTCGACTGGTGGTATATGGCCGACCATGGTGGTGGTGTCGTAGAGCTCTGGCAGCGGAGACGAGTGGCAGTCGTGATGACAGTGGGCAGCGCTGGCCAGAGGAGTCAAGGTCGGGCGCCGTAGCAGCGGCGGACAGGGGTGGCAGAGGACATTGTTAGGGTTAGGGTTAGGGTTAGGTTAGGTTTAGGGATTGTTTGGGTGTATTGGGAATGGTGTCGGGTTGTGTCCACACGGGAATAGAAAAATTACGTACATGTAATATATACAATATAGTAGAAAGACTCCCGGAGTCGGACCCGAGGCCAATACAGGCTGACACGAGTAAGGTGGACACCGACATGGTGCACGGACCCTTATGGATGGGTGAGAATTGGCTTATAGGATTTCTATAAAAGAGGGCAAAGCGCTTCTCCTTAAATAGGATGTGGAGACTCCTAGTTGGGTAACGATTATGACCGTTCTAATTCCCACTAGATAAATCTCATAATTAATTTAAAACCATTTAAAATCAAATTTAATAAAATCTAATCCCAATTTAAATCGATAATGATATTTAAACATTAAAATCAAATAAAAATAAATTTAAATACCTTTTTTAAAATTTAAATTAATTTCAAAGAATATTCAAAAATAAAATTTTTACAACTATACATGAATTTATTTTCATGTACATCGCATGCAAAATAATACATAAGAAAAGTATTATTTCTCTAAATCTTTAACTATATTTGTATAACAAATAAAATAGTGTTTATAAAAAAATAGAGTTTGACTAAAATCTAGTGTGATCCCTTTTATATGAAATAAAAATATTTACCTTATTATATTTTGAAACAAAAATATTTATTTTCTATATTTATTAAAAACTTATAATAAAACTTTTGTATAAAAATAATTAAGTACTTCGTATATACGTATTCATACTCGACATATAAATACGAAAAAAAAGTGTATAGTAAAATTTTAGGGTGTTTACTTATTAAAACTCGAAAAAAGATAACAACAAAGAGACATTATGTATCACATCTATATAATGTTGGGAGCAAAATAGTTCACATTAGAAAAATTCTCATGTCTTTCGGGATTTGTATTATGCCACAATTGATATAATTGAATCTCATATGAATGTGAAAAATTAAAAAGCCAATGATCTTGTCTTATGTAGCATTTGGCATGACCGTTTGGGTCATACAGGACAAACTATGTTCAATCGGATCATTGATAATTCTTGTGGACATTTATTAGAAAATCACGATCTTGACTTACCGAGGAATCACCTATGTGTTCCTTGTCACACGAAAAGTTTATAATTATACCATTTTTTCTAATGGTTAAGAATGAGTCTCCTAATTTCTTGCAAAGAATACAAGAAGACATTTGTGGTCGTATTCACCCTGCTAGTGGTCCTTTTTAGATATTTCATGGTAC
Organism: Iris pallida; assembly: GCA_029216955.1. NCBI lineage: Eukaryota > Viridiplantae > Streptophyta > Magnoliopsida > Asparagales > Iridaceae > Iris > Iris pallida. The sequence continues at coordinate 451,158 of JANAVB010044214.1, read as the reverse complement.
TCATAGATGCATCTACTAGGTGGTCATATGTTTGTCTATTGTCTACTAGAAATTTTGCATTTTCTTGTCTTTTGGCCTAAATTATTAACACTTAGATCTCAGTTTTTTGATAACACGATTAAATTAATTAGTCTTGATAATGACATAAAATTTATCTCATAAGTTTTTAGTGATTATTGTACATCATTAGTGATTGAGATAGAGCATCATGTTCCCCATGTGCACACACAAAATGGGTTAGCTGAGTCATTTATTAAACATTTTCAACTATAGCTATACCTCTACTGGTACAATCTAGTTTAAAAATTGAGACTTTGGACATGATATTTTACATGTTGCATTTTTAGTTAAATTTAGACTCATTGTCTACCAAATTTTTTTTACATATAGAACTTGTTAGTGGTAAACAACCAAACGTCTCATATTTGAGAAAGTTTTGATGTGAAGTATATGTCCCAGTTCTATCTCCCAAAAGAACTAAGATAGGTCCCCAATTATGTTTGGGAATATACATTAGTTTTGAGTCTTCTTCCATAATAGGGTATTTGAAACCAATGACTGGTGATGTCTTTACTACAAGATTTGATGATTGTCACTTTGATGATAGAGTCTTCTCGCCGTTAGGGGGAGGTAAGCAACAAATTGTTCATATAAAACAAACCGTTAATGAACGGCGTAAATTGACATGGAATACGCCTACTCTATCTCATCAAGCTCCAAGAACTCCACAATATGATTATGAGACAAGAAGAATGATACATTTATAAGAAATTACTAATCATTACCTGTTGCATTTAATGATGCCACTAGATCATATGTGCCAGCTATGAATGTGCCAGCCAGAATCATTGTTCCAATTAGACAAAATCCAAACAAGACGGTAAATAAATCTACTACTACACATCAAAAGCATGGTAGGCCTATAGGTTCCAAAGATATTCCTCCTAATCTTGTCCTGATAGAAGTCCAATAGTAGCTGGAGCTCTGAAAACAAATAATAAATATGTGCATATTTCCAAATTCACTAAAATGCCTATGGATGCCTCTAGAGAGGCACAAGTGCCTGAAAATGAAGATATCTCGATATTCCATACATGTTCAAGTGAATTGTGGAATAGAAAAGCACTTGTCATCGATGACATATTTAGCTATGTAATAACTACTGAAATATCAAAGGACAATGATGATTGTGAAAATGAACCATGTAGTATAAATGAATGTCGACAAAGAAAAGATTAGCCAATCTGGAAATACGTTATACAAGCTGTCACGCCCCAAAGCCAGAATACTGGAGAGCAGGGGACAGACACATCCAGCTATGTACATTGAAGTAAATCCTACCTTGCAATACGGTCGCGGCTGTCTAGATGTATGAGGGTTTATCTACAAGCCAACAGTCTCTTATGGACAAGTACAAGTCTAGTGTCTCAATCTCAAGTAAGCAAGTAAATGTAACAAGATGGTAGATCATCAGACATACAAGTAAGACGTCCCAAACATTATATATTCAGATGATCATGAAGCTAGTGATACAAAATGCGAAGACTAGCAAGAGTTTAAGTCATACATGATTAACCCTAGGATTTGTCAATCATGTTACAGCCCTTAGGCAGACAGGAATGTAAATTCATTACGTGCTAACACTTGTTCAGCGGCTAAACGCCTCAAAAGAATAATTTACCATGGAGTGGGAGAGCAAAATAAAACCCACTTGTTGACAGGGTTGCGTCTAGTGTTCACCATATGGTTGGAAGGCTGGAAGATCCTCGGGAGCTACTCCAAAATCTGGCCATACAAAACCAGCTGGGTCAGATCCCAGATAGAGCAAGTGCCAAAAGGGAGGCTTCACTTAAGAACTAAAACCAGCATATTAGCACATAAAGACATAAATGATAACAAAGGACATGAGTTAGAGAAAACAGGGTAATAAACGATAAGATAACTAAAGGAATATTCCGGTAACCAAGTTACAACCCATAAACCAAACAAAGACCGGGGTTGTAACCCTTCACCTGAACAGAACTTAGTCTCTAACCAATTATCGATAAAGTAAAGCATAAACAGTAACGTGCTGAAGTGACCATGTACTGGCCTTGTCTAGACAAGACTAGACTAGACGGGACTCCATTCATCAATCACGGCCAAGCAAAGAGTACGGCTTGATACTTTAACTAACTAGGGTTATCACTAGCCTAATTACTACAAGATGCAATAAGATGTTCCAGCAGTCACAAACCCTGCAGACTAAATCCAGGTTATCCTTCTGCAGGTTGAGAGAGTTGTATTAGATGACTTGGAGGTGCAACACATGACAGTGTGCTGGAAATGTGCCCTACTCGTCGGCAGGCTACAAGTCCACTTGAGGTACCCAGATAAGGGGATTGCCTGTGACTAGGGAATCTCACTATGAACTACTTGATCAATCTACTTGTTAACCTAGTCAGATTCAGTATGAATCCCTGACCGTGGTAACCAAGAATCCATGTCCTAGACATGATACAAGACGAGACATATAGCTTATACAAGCACAAACACCCACGGTGTCAAGACAATAGTTACTTAGCAAGTCAAGATAGTCGTCGCAACAGCATATCAAGATTATCATATTAGGTTACTTATCAAGATTACTTATCAAGAGTGCGCCTCAGCGGGCCACTATCAAGTTTATTCATGTCATGTTGTTTGCCAAGAGTGCACCACGACGGGTCACTATCAAGAGTTATTCATGTCATGTTATTACTTATCATGTTAAGAGTGCATCACACCATCAAGGATTATTCATGTCAAGTTACTTGTCAAGAGTACACCATGATGGGTCACTACCAAGAGTTATTGTGTAAGCCATGTTGTCATGTCGTATTCATGTTAAGGGTACTTGTATGCCAAGAATTTACTTGACCAAGAGTGCACCACGGCGGGCCACTATCAAAGAGTTATTAGAGAGGGTACATGCCATGCTGAGATCGTATTTAAGCTCAAAGTACGCACGTGGCACAGATAATAATATTATACAATGCTATCAGGGGACAAACATGGATAAGGTAACACAGATTATCCTGTCCAGAAAGGGCACAAAGGATCAAAGGGGGTATCATGGGTAGCATGCGCCCAAGGCCAACATGCTCCAAGGAGAGCATGTGCCGAAGGATAGCACAACACACACACTGGGAATGGCATGTGCCCAAGCAGGGGCATGTGCCTAAGGTCATGCGCCCACGGCTATGCGCCTGAGGCTATGCGCCTATGGCTAGTTATTTTATGGAGAGTCAAGTATTTAGGGAAGGCATGCGCCAAGAGCTATGCGCCCATATGCATGCTTCTACATGCATGCGCCCACAGGGTGAAGACAGGGTGCACTTGGAAGGAAGTCAGAAGACTATCTTTCATGGCAAGTAGGCGCATAAGGAAAACTATGCGCCCAAGCAGAGAACACAGGGTGTACTTGGCCGTATATAAAGGCTATGCGCCTAGGTAGGGTAGTCCTTGGGCGCATATATAGCGCTATGCGCCCAAGCAGGGAGCATGGGGCCTTTGGCACATACAAATGGCTATGCACCCAATGGAAAGCAGCTATGGGCGTATACAAATGCTATGCGCCCAGCACTGTTCTTCTTCCCCAATCCGAGAACTTGTGTTCATGGAACCCATAAACTTCCCAAGTTCATAAATCACTCAAAATAAATCAAAATACAGGGTTTCAAAGGTCCATTTTGAGTAAAATCAAATTCTCTACAACATGGAACAATCAAAACTTAAAAATAATGAAGTTTGAGAGATCAAAACCCAATAAAACCAAGATTTGAGTAAACTTAGATCTACAAGATTTTATCCACCAAAGCCAAAATTACCAAGTACTAAAGAGTCATAAATCTAGGTAAGGAAGGCATTGGAACATTAAAACATGAGATCTCACATGAAGCAAGATTACACTTGCCTAAGGTGGGTGGAGAGAATTAATAGAGGAAGAAGAAGAAGTTAATGAAAGTAATGGGGGGGAGAGAGTGGGAAGTTGATATTTATATCACCCTTTACATCTCCAACCAAAACCAAAATAAACCAAGCCAAGCTAAACCAAGACCAAACCAAGCCATGCTAGATGTTTCACTTAACAAAATGCCTTTGAGGAATTGGCTTTTGAAAATAAAACGAGAAAAAGTACAAGAAAGTACAAATTTAATTCTGGGAAAGTATTGATGTAGAAGTCTGATTCGTAAATGATCACTTTGTTCCTTGGACCATATGATGATGATGAAGATCACTGCTTGAAGTAGAACAACTGGAAGAACTAAGTCACCAGAAAGGTATCGACGCACTTGGGCACTGATGGCGAGGCCGAATGCTTTCCTGCTTTGCTTCACTCTGTTCTGAAAGAAAGGTTGAAGAAGAATGCTCTGGAGAATCAAAATCTCTAAGTTCTGATCTCTGTATTCTCTCATGTCTCTGTCCCCTTGTTATGAGAAAAATAAGTCTATTTATAGACTTGGGCTCTTGTGCGTAAAAACTTAGCAAAAGTTCCATCTTTACGCTAACAACTGCCATCCACGATCGAAGCCAACCTCTGCATATGTTGACGTGTGTCCCATCATTTCAGTAAGAATAGGATGCATGTATATACGTTCTTCGAGAAGAATGGCATGAAAGCCACGTAGGCAGACCACGTTCCAAGCTGGTGGAGGAGAATAGGGCATAAAAATAGCCTCAATGTACTCTGAGCGTAAAGCAGTAGATTAGGCGTAAAATAGCCTTGACATAGACTTCCCGCGTAAAGTGGTTGTTAAATAACCTTGAGCGTAAAGTAGCTCAAATAGACTTTACGCACACGTCAGCTGTTGAGCGTAAAAGCTCGTATAGTCTTCGTGCGTAAAAGAAGCCATAGTGTGAGCGTAAAGTAGCTCAATCCACATACTAAACGACAACATTAGTCTCTGTATAAAACAAATCCCTTTGTGATATATGCTATCATTAAGATCTCCATGTCAGAGTTTATATTAAATGCGAGATTTGACAGTTTGTCCAGTGTAAGAGTGGCTGATCCGTCCTTGGCGTAAAACCATGGGTATAGACCCGAGCGTAAAGTGGTCAGCCTGCTTTAGGCGTAAAGTGATTAGCCTTATCTTGGGCGTAAAGAGATTAACCGCTCTGTTTGGCATAAAACCAATCACTTATGAATGAAATGATCCATCTCTTTGACCCTTTCTCTGAAGCACTTTTTACGCTCCTACAAGACCCCCTTCAAAGTTTTCAAATATCTCTCAAAATTTGAAACACTTTGAACAGAAGCGTAAAAGTTGAGATTTGATCAGTCAGCGTAAAATTTGGGATACGCAACCGTCATCCGCGTAAAAGCGGGGATGTCCAACAGTCGGCGTAACTCTCAAGAAAAACAATATCGGTCAACACTTAACTGTCACAATGAATTTCTTTCTCGAAACTTTTGAATGTTTTCTCATCTTCCCGAGTGAGCAGTTTCCAACGAGGAATGTGAAGAGTTGCTTTGATTTGTATAAATAAGGACAAATTTTTTATTCTTGACATTCATCCTCGTTTTGTCATGGCGCCGAAGAACGAGATTATTATCAAAGAGGCTTCGAGCTCCAGGCTTGATTTCGAGCGAGCGTTGCAACCTTTTAGAGTGTTTTGGAGTGACTCCTGCGGTATTTAGTCGCATTGATGGTGGTCCCCCAACTGCGTACGAAGGGCCAGGAGATGCCAAAGCGTTTCTTAATCTGATGCACCGCTCCGGAATTCGCAATATACACGAACTAGGTGTCTCCCTTCGTCAGCCCAACGAAGGAGAGAAATAATATTCTATGTATTGCGACTCTTTTATGTGTAGGGGTCCACTCCCCCCTTTATAAATAAAATCTTGATGTTAATCTCATCTGTTGGTAGATAGAATTATTCAACACTTATTTTGACTGCTTCTATGGTTGTTAATTCCCAAGAAACAAACCAACATGTGGCATCTGTCTTGTGGTTACGAGAGCCTTTAAATAGGATCTTCTCCTGAAATAGACTTCCAACAGTTTCTTCAGTCTTTACAAATAGCCGAGAATGTGTCATATATTCTTATTCTCATTCCTCTGAAGATAACTTTTTGTAATGTCGTTCTCCAACAAGTGACCATGGTGAAGCTTTCCAACGGCGTTCTTTGTACACCCAGTCATTAGACGTAGATTCAACCACCATTAGAGCCAAACCATTTGACTTAAGTGGTAAGTCCGATCATAAGCAATTGTCTGCCTTTGAATTTTTGTTGTTGAAAACAGCTATTCATGAGCGTAAATTCTTGACGAGCGTAAAAAACCTTGCTGAAGCACTGGCATAAAAATCCTTGCTGAAACACTGGCGTAAAAGCCTTGCTGAAGCTCAGGCGTAAAATCCTTGCTGAAGCTCAGGCGTAAAAAGCCTTGCTGAAGCACTGGCGAAAAAGCCTTGCTGAAGCTCAAGCATTAAAAGCCTTGCTGAAGCACTGGCGAAAAAAGCCTTGTCATCTTTTTTTTAGCTAGCGTTTAATACACATCTGATGATACTTCTGTTTAAAACACTTCTTCTTTGTTGTTTTCTGCAAAAGTTTGGCTGAATAGTTTTTTCAGGACCGGCATTGGTGACTTTGACGTTGCGAAGAACGTTCTTCTGACATCAACATCAGGGAGCTCATGCACTTTTAACGCGCAAATCAGACAACTCAGAACTCTTCGTGAGATAGAAGGGTCTTCCTCTGTTGGTAGGAAGAGCCTTTATACACGGAGAGTTGGATGGTGGAGTCAACTCTACCTCGAGAAATCGGGTAGTGGAGTTCCTTTCACGGCAGAACTAGGAATCGTATCCCAATGCTGGATGTGTTCCTATCTTCTTTGGAAGGCCGCCCCTAATCCACCAATTGTATTGGCAGCAACACGTCTTCGGGCTGCCATACTCTGGGATTCTCCTCTCGTCTGAGAGAGAAGACCAGAGTTTGATTCCTTCTGTTCTGGTCGCCACAAAGGCTTGGACAGCAAGGAATTGACACCAACAACGAATCCAACGAAGAAGATCCAAAGAAGAAATAGATCTCCATTAGGCTATCGTTGTGTGTATAGATTGAAAATCCAAGAATGTAATAGATTTCCATTATAGCTTGTAAGAAAGTCTAAGAAATGTAATAGACTTTTTTTGATGATATGGGAATGGAAATGATGATTCTTCTATGATCAATGATTTGTATCTATCTGGATGTATTATGGACATGATGGATAAATAAAATCTTATCTTCTGTTTTAGAGTATATAATACTATCAGAGGTAATATGGACATAATAGTACATATGAACTCAAAAGAAAATTAGATTAATATCTATGCAGAGGTCAAATAGAAGTGATAGATAGAAAAAGTAAGTAGATTTAGTATTTATCCAGAGGTCATGGAAATATGATAAATAGCGAATCCCACTTTCTAATCAATTAATAAGATAGAAGATATAGAATCCCTTTCCCAGGAGACAAGAAATCAGCTTAACCAAACTTTGGTGGCTGGCGATTGAGGAGATAGATGTCATGAGCATATAAGTCCATAATTTTCAGGAGAAGAAAGCATTGATTCGATTCCGTAATTAAATGAATGAACCCGATAGAACGAATGGACAGACCTTTTCGGGAATGGACAGACCTTTTCGGGAATGAAAAGTTGTGCTCAATCTCAAAGACCGGTTCATCAACAATCCTCTTCTATAAATAGGCAAGAACTTTCTGTAATCATTTCATTCTTATTTCTACTTCCCCATTGAAAATATCTTCCGAGGATGTACCGTAAAAGAATGAAGTCTCCGGGAAATTTGAGGACGTCACTAAGATGTATCCCGATGAGCCAACAGTGGCAGGCCCGACTCAAGTAGGCAACAGCTCTTCCATGCCCAAGCCACCACAAGATATCCTTGCGTTCTTAGTAGAGCCAGAAAAAACTCCAGAAGAAGAAGCACTGAGGACGGCCGCCTGCAGGTTTTTTATGAACTCAGGCAACAATGTCTTCGAGACATTAACTGACTATGTATTCAATAAGGGAGGCAGTGGTCCTCGTCCTTGACCTTTTGTTTTGAACAAAAATAGTAATGAAAGAGACTTTATTTTCATTCTGTCTCTCTTCTCTTTTTTTTATACATAGTATTTCTTAAGAAATTTGCCATTGATTGGCATCATGAGCAGATCTCCATTGGGCTTTGATAATCGATAGGCGCCATTGGAAAATACGGACTCAATTACATAAGGGCCTTCCCATTTTGCTTGGAATTTCCCTTTACTTTTATGAGTCATCACCATCGGTCTTCGAACAGCTAATACAAGTTCGCCAACTTTGAATACCCTCTCTTTGACTTTACGATTGAAAGTTCGAAATATGCGTGCTTGATATAGTTCAATATGCTGTTGTGCTTGAAGACGTTTCTCATCCAATCCTTCAAGTTCTTGGAGTCGTAAGCGATCATTATTCTCTGTAGTTAGCTCATTAGCAATGGCTATTCGTAGAGATGGGATCTGGATTTCCAATGGAAGGACAGCTTCACATCCATAAACCAATAAAAATGGTGTAAAACCAGTAGGAGTCTGGACTGTTGTTCGATAAGCCCATAAACACTCTCCAAGTTTCTCATTCCAATCACGTTTATTAGAAGAGACAAACTTTTTGAGAAGTTTAATGATCGTCTTATTGAAAGCTTCGGCTAAACTGTTAGCAGCTGGATTATAAGCCGTAGAAGCCAAATTCTGAATTTGATTCTTGTCACTGAATCGATAAAATGCTTGACTGGCAAATTGTGGACCATTGTCATGAATTATCCGTCGAGGAATTCCAAAGCGATAAATGACATGGTGCTTGATGAAGCTGATCACATTAGATGTTTTCACTTCCGCAAGGGGAACTGCTTCTGCCCACTTAGAAAAGTAATCTGTTATAGCTAATATGAACCGATGTCCTTTAATATAAGGGAGATTAATAGGACCAATGACATCCATACCCCAAGCTTCGAAGGGCCAAGAGACTGTTGTAGAATGTAGAAATTCAGATGGTTGATGAATAAAATCAGTATGAATCTGACATGCTTTACATCTTCTGGAATAGTCTACAGCATCTGCTACCATAGAAGGCCAATAATACCCCATTCTTCGAATACGGTCTTATAATTTAGGACCCGGTTGATGAGCACCACAAATACCATCATGAGCTTCTCGCAGTGTTTGTTTAGCTACACTTTCTGAGAGACAACGCAGCAAGAGTCCATCATAGGAACGACGGTATAGCGTATGTAAAGACGAATCATAATAAAACTGAAACGATCGTCTTTTGATTGATGCAGCTTCTTTTGGATCTTCAGACAAAATCCTATGAACTGCATAATCAACGAATGGAGTTCTCCAATCCTTATGCTAGGAATTTGACTCTGTAGTATAACTTTATTCAATGTACAAATTTGTCTTGACATAGAACAAGTCTCGATCCAACAAAGTAATTGTATTTTGCCTTCGGATTGGAACAGCTAGGTCTGCAGCTAAACTGGCAAGAGCATCAGCTTCTACATTCTGAGAGCATGGTACAAATTCAATGAAGAATCCTTTGAATGAAAGAACCAACTCGACTACCACTTGATGGTAAGGGATGAGATCCGGGTTTCTGACTTCATAAGTTCCTCTAACTTGATTAACAATCAATTGAGAATCTCCAAAGATTCTAGGAACTCAATATCCAATTGTTTTGCTACTTCGAGACCAATCAATAGAGCATTATATTCTGCTACATTGTTGGAACATGGCTCATTGAGAGAATAGGTACGGTATATGACCATTTTGTCAGGAGAAACCAAGACGACTCCTACTCCAGAGACAATATTGCCTTTAGGTCCTACTCGTGATGCCCCATCGAAATATAATTGCCATATGTCATTCTTCAAAGTCAGGTTACAATCCACGACTTCATCTGGAATGTCCTCATATAATTTTGATCTTTCCGGTATAGGGTGAGCAGCTAAGAAATCGGCTAATGCTTGACCCTTTATTGATTTCTGAGGTACATAAACCATGTCATAAGGAGTAAGCAACATCGCCCAGGTGGCCAACCTGGAGTTAAGAATGCTAGGTTTTCTCATCAATACCCAAATGGGATTTATTCTGGAAATGACTTGAATAGTCTGTCCTGTCACATAATGTCTTGTCTTTTGGACGGCAAAAACCAAAGCTAGACATTTCTTTTCCACAGGAGTATACCTGTGTTCAGCTCCGACCATCATTCTGCTCAAATAATATATTGCTTGCTCATGACCCATATCACTTTTCTGTGCAAGAAGAGCGCCAAGTGAGTGATCCAAGGCTCGAACATATAGCAAAAATAGCCTTCCTACTACCGTAGGTACCAGAACATGTGGGTTTGTAAGGTATTGCTTGATGTCATTGAAGGCTTTTTGACACGCTTCATCCCAAACAAAAGATACGCCTTTCTTAATAGACGGGAGAAAGGTTGACATCTCCCAGAAAGATTAGATATAAATCTTCTAATATAAGCAATACGACCCTGTAAGCCATGGAGTTCTTTCAGATTACGAGGAGGATGCATTTTGAGAATTGCTTTAATCTTATCAGGATCAACATGGATACCCTAAGAAGTAATGACAAATCCTAAAAATTTACCACTGGAAACTCCTAAGAAAGACTTAGTAGGATTCATTTTCAATTGATGCTGGCGCATCAACTCAAACACTGTCCTCAAGTTCTAAATGTGATCATCCTTTAATCGACTTTAACAGCAATGTCATCTACATAACATTCAGCTATCTTCCGTAGGTATTCTTGAAAGATGTTGCTCATAGCCCGTTGATATGTGGCACCGATATTTGTAAGACCAAACGGCATAACCGTATAACAGTAGACCCCAAGGGGTGTACGAAAAGATGTATGTTTCTCATCTTCTGGATGCATCTTGATCCGATTGTACCCTGAGAATCCGTCTATGAAAGACATGCATTCAAAACCACATGTATTGTCTATCATGACATCAGTAATTGGAAGTAGAAATTCGTCCTTTGGACAAGCTGTATTAAGATCTCGATAATATATACAAACTCGGACTTTTCCGTTCTTCTTCATGACAGGAACAATATTGGCCACCCAATCTGGGTGTTGCTCTTTACGAACAAATTCGTATGTGATCAACTTTTTGACTTATGCTTCTATTGCATCCATCATATCTGGTCTAAAGCGCCGTTGCTGTTGTTTTAACAGGCTTGACGTTAGGTAAAATATTGAGTTTATGAGTAGCAACTTTAGGATCTAGGCCTGGCATATCCTCATAACTCTATGCGAAAATGCCAATATATTCTTTGATAAGTTTTATCAACTGTTCTTTTTCATCTTCAGAAAGATTCTTACTGATAAATATTGGTTTGGAGGTAGTTCCATCTCAAACATCAATCTGGATAACCTCATCCTCTGTAGGTGGCTGTCGCTGTTCAAAACGGAGTTACCACTGAGTATCCATCTATTGAGCCCAAGGGTCATTCTCAAATAATTTAGATTCATCATCAGTTTGAACCATATTGACTGAAAATACTTGTCCAGATTCATTATATAAGGAACGAGACATATCAGTTTCAATGAATTGGACTTCTTCTGAATCCGATGATTGAGAAGAGCTAGAAGAGAATTCTTCTTGTATATCGTCATAAAACGTGTAGGACGGATCATATCCCAACCCATGACGAGTCTTTTGGTAAAATGGATCACCACATAATGGTAGTCGTCTACCCTTGTCTTGATTGAGACCTTGTATAGTCTTTAAATCATATCCCATGTTCTGGATAATCTTGATAGATTGTTGACTATACTTGTCAATTCGGATTCTTCCCTTGACTTTATCCTTCAGCTCATCTGCCTGAGCAACAGGGATATTTCTAGCCAGGCCAAACACAATTTGGTGCTTGTTTTTCTTATCAGACGGAACCACAAAATAAGATTCTTCATGACGTCTAAAAGTTACGCAAGCTTGTGATGAAGCGGCTACAGGTAGAAGATAGGAAGAAGATGTTAGGAACCTTTGAGCATAAGGTCCAACATCTATATGAGGAGGAAAAGAATTTTCTTTATGATCGATGTATAAAGTTTCTTCTGGCTCAATGTTGTCTTTATATCGATGACTTTGATTATCAGAAGATAAAGTCATTCTTTCGATAAACTTGACAACCATATACTCGAAAAGGAAATCTTCATTGATATCAAAAAGTACAGAATGATCAATATTCACATCATTTACGACTTGACTGCTGCGCTTCGGATTAATCATCAGTGGACCATTATCTGTCTTCTGCGTAGTTTTGCCAAGATTGACAATCAATGGTGATTCTGGATCATTCGTACAATAAGTACGCCCTTTGACCTTGATCATAAAAGGTTGGCTCTTAGCAGGAATATTTATTGATTCCTCAGATGCAGTTTGAGTTCTTCCTTTAAACCTTGATTATCAGAGGTTGATCATTAACAGATTGGGATTGGATACGTCCCTTAACTATGATCTTCAAAGGTTGCTCCTCTGGCGGATCTTCATTAATAGACTGATCCTCAGTGGGTGATTGATCTTCAGCCATGTCTGATATCTCTTTCACATGCTCTTGTTTATAAAGCCTTGAATCAGAAAAATAGGCTTCGACACCCTTGAAGGGATTGATATCAGCGAACTCAGTCTTCACGACTCCTTGGGAATCCACATACTTGAAGCATTAGTGGAGAGTTGAAGGTATAATATTATGCTCATGAATCCACGGTCTCCCTAAAAGGATATTATAGGAGACGTCTGAGTTGATAACATAAAAAATTGCCATGGTTCGAAGATCACCGATCTGAATCTGCAGATAAATCTTCCCCAATGGTTTGCTCTTGCCAGAGTTGAAACCGACTATCGTAGTATTAGTGTAAGTCAAATAACTAGTAGGAATCCTCAGGGGTCTTAGCATACTCTGAAGAATTATGCTAATTGAAGACCCGGGATCAATGTAAATCCTGTCAATTTCAGTAGATCCATATACCCAGTGTAGCACAAAGGCCTATCATGCTTGTTATGCTTCAACAGCATATCTTCTTATGTAAAGGTGATGTTGGGAATTGCTTCCATCACACTATAACATTGTGGACATGACACTGGTATATTATCAGGACTCTTGAGTTGAGCCAAGCATGAATTAGCCTGAAGTAAAGCTTCACTCAAAGTCTCTCTGCTTTCTCTGGAAAGGCGAAGCAACTCAAATATAGATAGTCTAGCCGGAGTATTGGCCAACTGAGCCAGAATATCAAACTTGTAAGGCTTCATCACCACCCCCTGACTGGAAGCAGACTTCAATGGGACATCGAAGCGCACTGCTTTTTGTTTCCCCTTTTCAACCACGGAAGATTTAGCAGGAACAGGAGAGGGTTGAGCTGGTAGTGTTTCTACTACATTTTCTGCTTCTTTGGAAGATCCCTCATAATCTTTGTGGTACTCCTTTCCGAATCTTGTATCAGTAAAAGTTTCTTCTTCAGGCTCAAGAGAAGGAAGTACCATATTACAGGATTTAGTCTTCCTCCCTTTAGCCTTTTTCTTGTAAGGTTTGTTGTGAGGAATTTCAGAACCCAATCCAATAGTGGATTTTTGATTTTGAATTTGTAAAGGAAGTCGTATTCCTTTATCATAATTCAAACCTTCTGCCTTCTGAAAGTCATAACCCATTTTCTTCATGAAAAGGACAGATTGCTGACTGTATAGATGAATGGGCAGTAGACTTTTATCAAATGGTTCCACAGAGGAAGAAGAAGAAGAAGAGATCTCTGTATCCACAGGAGAATGAGAAATATATGTCTCTGTAACTACAGGAGGAGAAGGATTCGGGATACGAGGAAAAATCCCTGTAGGAGCTTTTTCGTAAGCAGCGAAGACTTGTTGTGCCCGGTATAAAGGGACACTATTCATAGCTAACCACTGCTGATGAGTAAGCTTGAGTTTGGTAGGTGGAGCTAGACTTGGAGGACACATGTTCAATCCTCTTAGTCTATCTTCCAAAGGAGTGCCATCCCATAGATAATCTGAATCGTCGGGATCTGGAATAACATGAGAAATCATGTTGCAGGTTTTGACTTTCTTGCCTTTCTTGGATTTTGAAGTTTTACTTTCATTTTCCAATTCAGGTACTAAGTCAGGATGTACGCACATAATTTCACCATTTTTTAAGGTAAGAGACAGCAATCCATCATTTTCTTCTCTAGGAGGCGGGATATTCACAATCTTCATCGTCGCCTTCGGGATTGGGATGATTCCATCTACTACTTGCTGTGGAGGAAAATTCCCGAATTGAAGAGAAACTATATTGGTTGTAACCGTATGGTCATCATTAGTTAAGGTGATAGCACCGCCATTTATCAGCTCTTGGATTTTCTTCTTCAGGACATAGCAAGCACTGGTAGGATGATTAATGTATCTATGATAGATACAGTATTTGGGATTGTCAGTCAGATTCACCTCATTAGGCCTCTTTGGCTCTGGAATCTGAAGTTTGCCACTCTTCACCAGACATTGAATATCCCTGGGATATCACTCTCATCAAAAGAGTATTCTTCCTTTGGCCTGGAAGATTTCTGACTATTCGGCGTCGTTTTATTCTTAGAAAGATTAACCATGAGGGTATCTTTTCCTTTCACATTACGATTATCGGGGTTATTACCAGGATTACTTTTCTTTCCTCTATCATCTGAGGCAAAAATCATCCCATGTTCACGAACCACCTACCATTGGTCTCGGCAGAAACTGCTGCTATGATGAACGAAGCCCAATCTGTGAATTGAGAACCCGTAAAATAGCAATAGATGGTCGCAGATTCATCTTACATGTATCAATAAGTGCTGAATCTGGCATGCCAGGAGGCATCTTTAAAGTCGCCTGTCGGAAACGTTCAATGAACGTCCGAGTATCTTCTTTCTCCTTTTGCTTGATTTCTATCAAGGAGGACATGTTCATGTCCATACCTCCTTCATAGAAGCGGGAGAGAAACATTGCCTTAAATTCGTCAAAGACGAAATACAATTGTCGGGTAAACTTCGATTCCAATTATAAGCTGAACTCGTCAAGCAACCAATGAACACTCGAGTGAGAAGAGCATCATCTTTCTACAGATGTACAGTCATGATATCACAATAATTGATATATTGACTAGGAGAAGACCTCCATCAAATAATACCATGGATTGTGGCTTAAATTCTGGTGGAAAGGGTACATCATTCCAATGAGGAGGATAAGGTTGCTTGATCCCTAACCTCTGGAGCTGATCTTTGTGCCTCAGAACTTCAAACTGTGCTTTGAGCTCACGCACTGCTTGAATAGCTTCACTGGTTTGAGGAAGCGCATTTGATTGAATTGTCGTTGGAAGTACCGTAACCCCCACTGGAGGTGGTATGTCTTCAGGAATGATGGAATCTGGAGATGCAGAATTTTGATTAACAGCAGGCTCCTGAATATTCAAAGGTATTTCAGCCCCTTGACTATCTTGAGTTGGTGCTACTACTGGTGCCGGTGTCACTACTGTCGGCTGAGCAGTTTGCTGATTCAATATTATCTGATGTATATTTTACACCATGTTAAGCATGTCTTTCAGTGATTGCTCAACGACAGTGAGACGCTCTTCTGTATTAACGAATAAAGTCTCTGGTTCATCTCCAACAGCGTAGGATTCAACCTCTCTTGAAGATACAGAAGGATTTGTATAGAAGTATAAATCCACACTGTCAGTCTCGGACTCAACAGATTGAGTACCCCCAGCTTCTGAATCAGAAGTCTGCATTTGTCTTTGTCTTCTTGATCGAGTATTTTGATATACTCCCTCAAAAGAATCAAGAAGTCTGTTGAACTGTTGCTGACCTGGAGTTTGGGACATATTTCGTCTTGGACGTCGTCCTCTGTTAGTATGAGATGCCATGTTGACTGATGCATATGACAGCTCATGTTCTTGGTCTTCAGCTTGATGTTGAGGCGGATTAAAACTTAATCGATCAAAAACTGATCGTTTTGAAGCCGAACAACAACAGTTGATCACAACCTGGTGATAATCACAATGATGTTTTTCTTGAAGAAATATCACCGGAGATTGCTTATTCTTACGCTTTTGCATTAACAATTCACGTAAGTCAGAAGGAGTGGAGAGAGTAGTCTTCTTTATTACATTAGGGGTGGAGAAACGTTTTGTACCCTGTGTATAAAGAAGATTACTGGCTGCATTCGCAGAACCAAATTGTACATTTCTACGCGTTTGGAGTTGTGTGCGTAAATCTTGAGATTTTTTAGCACGAAGGACTCCATTTTCATTGCGTGTAATTTGTAGATTTGGTACTTTGTGTAGAGCAGTATAAGAAGGCTGTTGGTGTAGAACTGAAGTTTTACCAACATGATTTTTACGCTGCATACGTTTAGGTACATTCATATTAGATATGAAAACATCTGTGAATTTTATCTACTCTGTCATGGACAGGAGACTTACCTTCACGCGTAGAGCGTAAAAATTGGTTATCTACCACGCCATAGACAGAAGATTTTCCTTTACGCGAAGAGCATAATTTGTGTGTGTCTACCACGTCACAGACGGGAGACTTATTTTTACACTCTGAAGCATTAGAATCTGCCACATTACAAATGGGAGACTCATTCTTATGCCTTGAGCGTAAAACTTGGTTTTTACCCACTGAGCGTAAAACCTGGTTCTTATGCAGTAGGCGTGGAACCTGATCATCTACACCGTCACAGACGGGAGACAAATTGTCACACTTAGAGAATGACGCCGAAGTAAGGACTGCCTCATTACGAACGGGAGCCCCTACGACAGGAGTGGGAAGAATTCCCTTGCTATCAGAAGCAACAGAGAGATCAGCAGCTACTTTGGATTTAGGAATCCAAACTTTTCGTGCTTTACAAGATTTTTGAACATTGGAGCAGCGAGAACCACCCCCAGTTCGGAGCATTTCTTCGTAGGCAGCCTGGTCGAAGTGTACAACCAGAGTCTTCTTGGTCGAACCGATCAAAACATCGTCATATTGAGCAATTGCCTCCTCGTCAGAGGAGAAGGTCGTCCCCAGCAGAGTCGCCATTTTTGTTTCACTTAACAAAATGCCTTTGAGGAATTGGCTTTTGAAAATAAAAAAGAAAAAGTACAAGAAAGTACAAATTTGATTCTGGGAAAGTATTGTTGTAGAAGTCTGATTCATAAATGATCACTTTGTTCCTTGGACCATATGATGAGGATGAAGATCACTGCTTGAAGTAGAACAACTGGAAGAACTAAGTCACCAGAAAGGTATTGACACACTTGGGCACTGATGGCGAGGCCGAATGCTTTCCTGCTTTGCTTCACTCTGTTCTGAAAGAAAGGTTGAAGAAGAATGCTCTAGAGAATCAAAATCTCTAAGTTCTGATCTCTGTATTCTCCCCTGTCTCTGTCCCCTTGTTATGAGAAAAATAAGTTTATTTATAGACTTGGGCTCTTGTGCATAAAAACTTAGCAAAAGTTCCATCTTTACGCTAACAACTGCCATCCACGATCGAAGCCAACCTCTGCATATGTTGACATGTGTCCCATCATTTCAGTAAGAATAGGATGCATGTATACACGTTCTTCGAGAAGAATGGCATGAAAGCCACGTAGGCAGACCACGTTCCAAGCTGGTGGAGGAGAATAGGGCGTAAAAATAGCCTCAATGTACTCTGAGCGTAAAGCAGTAGATTAGGCGTAAAATAGCTTTGACATAGACTTCCCGCGTAAAGTGGTTGTTAAATAACCTTGAGCATAAAGTAGCTCAAATAGACTTTACGCACACGTCAGCTGTTGAGCGTAAAAGCTCGTATAGTCTTCGTGCGTAAAAGAAGCCATAGTGTGAGCGTAAAGTAGCTCAATCCACATACTAAACGACAACATTGGTCTCTGTATAAAACAAATCCCTTTGTGATATATGCTATCATTAAGATCTCCATGTCAGAGTTTGCATTAAATGCGAGATTTGACAGTTTTGTCCAGCGTAAGAGTGGCTGATCCGTCCTTGGCGTAAAACAATGGGTATAGACCCGAGCGTAAAGTGGTCAGCCTGCTTTAGGCGTAAAGTGATTAGCCTTATCTTGGGCGTAAAGAGATTAACCGCTCTGTTTGGCGTAAAACCAATCACTTATGAATGAAATGATCCATCTTTTGACGCTTTCTGTGAAGCACTTTTTACGCTCCTACACTAGACAAGTTAAAATACGGGTCGAAAATCCGTACACGTATACTAGAAATACGTATAACAGAAAATGAGAGTGACAACTCTACCCACCTTAAAGGAATTTGTCTTCGGAATTTAATCAAGAGGGTAGAGATTCGGGGCAAGCTATACTAATCACGAAAAATCTATGACTAGCAGTCAATCAAGCAATCATTCATACAAGCAAGAAATTAAAAGCTTAAGGCATAAGGAAGACATTATACCTTATGAGTCAAATAGGTGTGGATATCGCGATCGACTATCATCCTCATGTTTCCACGTTGAGTTACCCAAAGAGTGATGACCCCAAGCAACACGGACTAGACTAATAGTCTTGTTCTTGAGTATCTTTTCTCTCCGATCCAATATGGATACGGGTCTTTTCTCATACGAAAGGTTGGTACCAACAACCAATTTCGAATAATCAAGGACATGACTCACATCTGGGATATACCGTCGCAATTGGGATACATGGAAGACATCATGTACCTCACGTAACGACGGCGGAAGAGCGAGACGATAGGACACATCACCAACTCGCTTAAGAATATCGAATAGCCCTATATATCTAGGACTAGCTTTCCTCGTACGCCAAAATGAATTATGCCATGGGTAGGCGAGATCCTAAGGAATACATGGTCGCCGATAGAAAACTCCAGAGGACGCCGATGAGAATCGGCCCAATGTCGCTGGCGATCTTGCGCAACTCGAAGATGATCTCTGACTTGCCTGACCACCTCGATAGTGTAGAGGATAAAAATCAAGATGCGCCGCCCATTAATGTGTACAATCATCAAATGGTGCCAAATCAATATGTTGCGTCGGATCATCAAGTTGCGTATTATCAAGCGTTTACAAAACAAAAGTTTTTATTATAAACTAAAAAAAGAGTACAAGAATACAATGATTTCTGGAAAAGTACAACTATAGGAATCTGATCAGAAGATGATCACTTTATCCCTTAGACTATGTGAACTTGAAGACTAGAGCCTCTGGAGAATGCAGCAACAATTTTGTAAGAGTTCTTGATCTCTGTGCCTGTCTCTTTAACAATGATTGGAAACTCTATTTATAGAGCTCTAGAAATAACTATTTTAGCAGTTATTCTGATATGCACGAGGCTGGGTTGCGCCAACCTAATGTTGTGCCAACTTTCATTCGGTTATCAGTCGTATACTAACTGTATTTAGACGCATGGCATCATGTGATTGAGATGCACGTGGTCGTGTATAGGATAGTAGACACGTCTTGAGAGATTAGTGGCATGCGCGCCATGTCATCCTGCTTTGAAAATGAAAATTGTCTCAACTTTATCAGGTTGTGCGAGCTTCAGTCAACAAGTTAAACTGCGTCTGATTAGGCTGCGCCTAGACATGTGGCAGCTTCTGAGAAACAGTTGTTCAGCTTGCGCCTAGGCGCAACTAAGAAAATTGTTTAGACTGAGCCTAGGCGCAACTCATAAGATGTACAGGACAACTGTCAACCAACTCTTCTCGAGCGGCACAATTCAAGAATTCGAAGAGATTTTCCTCGTTTACTGTGCTATCAGTTGTCAATGCGGTCAGGTAATGATGACCATTAAATGTCAGACGCCACGTAGATTTTGGTGCAATGTGATTGGGCGCAGTCTGATGTGTGGCACAACCTGATCAATGGCGTACTTTGATTTCTGAGCTCTATATCAGTGGCGTAGCTTGATTTTTTTGGGGCACAACTTAATCGCTGAATAGTAGATATATAGCGCAACTTGATTTTTTAGGCCCTACAAGACCCCCTTCAAAGTTTTAAAACTTAAAACATTTCAAAGTTTTGAAATACTTTGAATTTAGAAAATCTTTGACTGAGTTAAGTTGCGCCAGTCAACGCCCGGTCATCACAATTAAATTTCTTTCTCGAAAACACTCAATCTCCTCTTCGTCTTCCCGAGTTTAATTAATAATTTTCAGTTTCCCATGAGGAATATGAAGAGTCAATTTGGTGATATATATGTAGGGGTTGATTTTTGTACTTTATTCTTTACTTCTACAATTTTGATGGCATCTAAGAAGAAGGAGCTGGAGACCAATGCTGTCACTGAAATCGAGTCTCCTGAAGCAAAACTCGAAGTCACGCCTTCGACTTATTTGTTGGAGGCTGACCCGGCATTGAGGTCGATGAACTTTTTAGGCTGTTTCGGTTAAACCCAACAGTCTTCAATCGCTCGAGTGGTGGCCCATCCTCTGAAGAGCACGGCGATTCAGAGGGATTACTTAATCTGATGCGTCGCTCAGGGATCCGCAACATGCAAGAATTGGACGCCGCCCTTCATCAGACCAATGAAGACAAAAAAAGGAATAATGTTTAGGCATGCCAACTTTTTTTTCTCTTTTCTTGTGTCCTTGTCTGTTGGGGTCCACCCATCTTTATGCAATAAAATCTATAATTTCTGATATATTGTGTGGTTATGATTTCGAATGGCACACGTGCATGTGTTCCTTTGGCTAATTCAATGTTTACTATTTCATTTGAGAGACACATGGCAGTCATCACATGGTTTTAGGTGCCTATTGTTTAATTCTTTCCCAAAATAGGTTCCTAGAATGATGCGTCTGTTTCATCTTCAACACTTTAAAAAGGATAACCAGAAATAAAAGAGACATTCATACTTTCTCAAATGGCTTCTCACAAGGTCTTACTATCCATAAGTTCACTTGCGCCACTTCGTTCCGATGTTATTCTTTTGCATGCTGTACCTTCAAAAGTTGGTAAGTCTCAATCAAAGAACCAATGGTATGAGCATTTTTTTTTTGCGCCACTTTTAAAGATAGGTACTGATTTGCATGTTGTAGACACTATTGATATGCGCTAACTATTTCTGAGAATAAGCGCGCACTTTGGTCCAATGCTTAGCTTTGATCATAGGTGTGCACTGCTGATATGTGCCTGTTGATCGACATACAGTATTGATATGCACCCATTGATCAGCGTACTATTTTGATATATGCCTGTTGATCAGCGTATACTATTGAGATGTGCCTGTTGATCAGTACGTTGTTTTGATATACGCCAGTTGATTAACGCATACTGTTGAGATACGTCTGTGCTTCTGAGAATAGGCGCACATTGTTGATAGGCGCCTGTTGATCGGTACGCAGTCTTGATATGCGCCTATTGATAAGCGTACACTGTTGATATGTACATGTTGATCAGTGCACAGTTTAATAGATTTTTACTAAATCTTCTTTCTTTGCTCATATCTGCAGAAGTTTGGTTGATAAGCTTCTTCTGGACTGGCATTGGTGATTTGAATGCTATGAAGAGCATTTTTCTGACACCCACATCAGACAGCTCATGTGATTATGACAATCAAATCAGACAGCTCAGGACTCTCCGTATTCAAGAAGGGTCTTCCTCAGATGATAGAAAGAGCCTTTATACATGAGAGTTGGATGGTGGAGAGACAGAATTAGGAATCGTATCACAAGGGTGATCTTGTTCCTAGTTCCCCTGGCGGGCCGTCTTCTCTCCACCAGTTGTATTGACAGTAGCCTATCTTTGAGCTGCTATACTCTGTGGTTCTCCTCTCGCATTTCTGAGAGAGAAGACCAGAGTTGATTCCATTGTCTAGCTAGTTGCTTCAGGTCGAGACAACAAGGAACTGGCACCAACAAATAAGAAGATCTAAAGATGTAATAGACCTTCATGTTGTATTTAGAATGAAAATCCGAGATGTAATAGATTTCCATTAAGATGTATCTATGTTTTTAAAGAATGAATAAAGAATGATTTTCTCTTCTTTATGATTTGATTTTTGATATAGTGATAAGGAAAATAGAATCAAGGAGAAATGGGGATGTGACAAGTTGTAAATAATACAAATTTCAGAAGTATAGAGAATGTGAACTCTCGTTATGAAAAGTGAATAGTTACTTCGATTTTTGAGAAAGGGAGTACTGAAGTGAATGAACAGTCACATCGGATAATGAACGAACAGTTATAAATGAATGAACAGTTATAAATGAACGAACAGTTGGGCTTTTTCAAAAAGTCACATCAGTTTTCGAGGTTGACTATCTAGTTGTTCTGTCTATAAAATAGAATAAAACTTTTGTAGATATCGCCACCTTCTTTCCTTTCTGTACAACATATCTTCCAAAGATGTGCTCATTCCGAAGCTGAAGGAAAGACCGAGGCACCACTTGTTGAGCCTCTAGTGCCTCCTCAGAAGGAAAGAGGTGAAGGCTCAACTGCTCCTGTACCAGGAGAGGACTTGATTTCCAAGCTAGTGGAGCCTGGGAAGACTGCCGAAGAAGAGGCATTGAGAATGGCTGCCTGTAAGTTTCTTATGAGTTCAGACAATGAGATGTTTGAACTGTTGGCGAACTATGTATTTAATCATGAAGGATCGGGGCCTCCTCCCCGTGCTTAATATTATGTAATTCCATTCTGCTTTTGAATAAAATGGACTTTTATTTACATTATGTCTCTGAAATAAAGTACATTTTGTTTTTATACATAATATTTCTTGAGAAATTTGCCATTGATAGGCATCATAGCCACTCTGCCATCTATATCTGTTATTGATAGGCGCCATTTGAGAAAATTTTATTTACTACGTACGGCCCTTCCCATTTTGCCTCAAACTTGCTTTTGCTCATATGTGTCATAGTCACAGGACGTCTGACTGTAAGAACTAACTCGCCTTCCAGAAATGTTCGTACACTGACTTTGCGATTGAAAGCTTTGAAATCTGGGCTTGATAAAGTTCGATGTGTTGTTGAGCCAGTAGCCTTTTCTCGTCGATCACCTCCAATTCTTGAAGCCGAAGACGATCATTGTTTTATGTAGTAAGCTCATTAGCAATGGCGATTCTCAATAATGGAATTTGAATTTCCAGAGGTAAAATAACTTCACATCCATATACTAGAGAAAATGTGTGCAACCTGTGGGGTTACGGACAGTAGTGCGATATGCCCATAGACACTCTCCAAGTTTATCACTCCAATTATGTTTGTTAATAGAGACAAACTTTCTAACGAGTTTGATAACGGTTTTTTTGAATGCTTCAGCTAACCCGTTAGCCGCAGGATTATAGGCCGTAGAGGCAACATTATTGATTATGTTGTCATCACAGAACCTATTAGACTTCTGGCTGATAAATTGTGGCCCATTATCATAGATGATTCGGCGAGGGACACCAAATCTGTATATCACATAATATTTGATGAAGTTGATGACACTACTAGTCTTTACTTCAGCCAAAGGTATAGCTTTTGTCCTTTTAGAGAAATAATCGTTATAGCCAAGATGAACCGATATCCTTTAGACGAAGGAGGATTGATAGGACCAATTATATCCATGCCCCAATCTTCAAAGGGACATGAGGCAGCAGTCGGGTGAAGAAATTTTGACGGTTGATGAATGAAATCTACCTGAATTTGACATGCACGGCATTTCCTTGCGTAGTCAATAGCATCTGATACCATAGTGGGCCAGTAGTAGCCCATACTTCGAATACGATCCTGTAGTTTAGGACCAGGCTGATGTGCTCCACAAACACCATCGTGAGCTTCGTGTAATATCTGCTTTGCTTCATCACCAGCGAGACATCTCAAAAGTAATCCATCGAACGTTCTTCGATAGAGAGTTTTAGTAGTATGATTATAATAGAATCAAAACGATCGACGACGAATACTTGTAGCTTCCTTAGTATCTTCTGGCAATATGTCATGTACTGCAAAATCAATGAAAGGTGCTCTCCAGTCCTCACAAATAACATTGACTTCAGTTAGATTGCTGAATTCAATGTTGTGGTTGTTTTCGACACAAAATAGTTCTCTATTAGAGATAACTATTTGTTGTCTTTTGACTGGAATTGCCAACACCGCAGCTAGGTTAGCTAAGGCATTGACTTATGTATCGCATGCGTGACGTACATGTTCGATAAAGAACCCTTTAAATGAAAAAGCTACCCTGGTTGCTGCTTCATGGTATGGGACCAGATCTTGATGTCGGACTTCATATATGCCTCTAACCTGATTAACAATCAGCTTAGAATCACCATATACTTCAAGATATTTAATATCTATTTGTTTGGCTAATTGGAGTCCAATGAGCAAGTCATTTTATTCTGCCACATTATTAGAGCATGATTAGTCTAAAGAATAAGCCCTTTGAATAGCTAATCCATCTGGTGAAACGAGAACAATTCCCACTCCCGTAATAAGAGTACCTCCAGGCCCAATCCTAGAAGCTCTATCAAAGAACAACCGCCAAGTAGGAATTTTCTCTGAGATCATATGATTCTAATGTTTCGTCTGGAATCTCGTCATAGAGTTTAGATGTTTCAGGGACAGGATGAGCTGCTAAGAAGTCAGCAAGTGCCCGGCCTTTCATAGACTTTTGAGGAACATAAACCATATCATATTGTGCTAATAATATGGCCCATGTGGCAAGCCTGGAATTGAGTTTACTTGGCTTCTTCATTAAGACCCGAAGAGGATTGACTCGAAAAATAACATGAATGGTTTGGCCGATGATGTAATGCCTTGTCTTTTGAACAGTAAACATTAAGGCTAAGCATTCCTTCTCCACCGGGCTATAACGATGTTCAGCTCCAATCATTGTCCGACTAAGGTAATAGATGGCTTGTTCATGACCTTCTTTGTTCTTCTGAGCTAGCAAAGCACCTAATGAATGATCCATTATACGGACATACATCAAGAAGGGTATTCCTGAGATCGGTGGCACAAGAACCGGTGGACTCATTAAATACCACTTTATGTCATCAAATGCTCGTTGACATTCTTCCGTCCAAACGAAAGATACACCTTTCTTTATTAACTGAGTAAATGGTCTGCAACGTCCAGATAAATCCGAAATAAACTGCCTGATGTACGCAAGTCGACCTTAGAATCCTCGTAGCTCTTTTAGGTTGCGTGGAGGACGCATCTCTTGAATGGATTTATTCTTCTCGAGATCAAAGTGTATACCCTTAGAGGTAATGACGAAGCCGAGAAATTTGCCACTAGAGACACCCAAAAAAGACTTGGTGGGGTTCATTTTGAGTTGATGCTGGCACATTAGATTAAAAATAGTTCTTAAATCTTGAATGTGATCTTCCTTTAGACGACTTTTGACGGCAATATCGTCAACATAGCATTCGACAGTCTTTCGCAGATGATCTCAAAAGATAGTACTCATAGCCCGCTGGTAAGTTGCATATGCGTTCTTAAGACTAAACGTCATGACTGTATAACAGTACACTCCACGAGGAGTACGAAACAAAGTATATTTTTCATCTTCAGGATTCATCCGAATTTGATTATATCCAGAAAAATCATCCATGAAAGAAATTTGTTCGAATCTACATGTGTTGTCGATCATGACATCAGTAATTGGGAGAGGGAATTCATCTTTAGGGCAAGCATCATTGAGATTCCGAAAGTCTATACAAACTCGAACCTTTTCGGTCTTCTTCAAGACTGGTACAACGTTGGCTACCCAGTTAGGATGATGTTCTTCTCTGATAAAATTGCAAGCTATAAACTTTTTGATTTTGTCATCAATTGCATCCATTATTTCAGGCTTGAATCATCGTTATTGTTGTTTGACCGGCTTGGCATTCGATGATATTTAGTTTGTGAGTTGCGGCTTGAGGATCTAATCCTGGCATATCTTCATAACTCCAGGCGAAGACATCACTATATTCCCGAATAACGTGAATTAACTCTTATTTATTATTCTCTGAAAGATTTTTGCTAATGAAGATTGGTCGTGATACGCCATTCTCTCCAATATCGATTTGGACTAGCTGATCCTCAGTAGGTAGTTCTCGTTGCTCAAACCGAAGTTTCTACTGATTGTCCATCCTTTGTGCCTAAGGGTCCACTTCAAGATATTCTTCAATGTCATCTTCATCATCTTCCAAGAATTTGGCAGACACCATGTTAGAAGATACTATCACCCTATGAACATGACCGATGCTAGTATCAGAATCCCATGAGATAGAATCAGAAGAGTTAGATCGTTCTTCTTCATCAGATTCAGAAGGTTCTGGAGTTGGAAGCGGTGAAGCATAACCTAGTCCCCGCTTCGTTTTACTGTGGTATTGTTGTGATTTTCCTTTTGGAACAGCAATACGAAGAGGAGTCTGCCTTCCTTTGCCATTGTTGAGACCTGTCTTAAAATCATAGCCATTTTATGGATAATTGCTTTGGATTTTGGACTATGGCGACGTAATTGTAGCCTTCATGTATCATCTCTATTATTGTTCTAGAGCATGATTTTTGGTTTCTCTCTTTTATTGAAGAATATAGGCTTTTCATCTTTCTTTCAAGACGGTACTAAGAAGTATGACTCTTGTATTGAATCCAAGTATACCACATTTCGTAGAGATGATACGACTTCTATTGTAAGTGGTTTAAAGCTATCTAGCATATCCAAGTAACATTGAGTATAGTAAAAGACATCAGTATACTACAAAGGAGATGCTTTATTGATTTTTACACCATCATTTACAATAGAAACTTTAGCTTTAGCAGGCTTAGTCAGATTGATGACAAGAGGGTGAGAAGAAGAACGAGAAGGAGGAGGGGGCTTCTTACGACGAAGGTCGATTACAAGCGGCTCAGAAGATATGAGCTCCCTTTGTTCCTGGCTATCACCAGGAAGCTGCTTCTCATGGGAAGGAAGATAGATGGTCAGTGGTTTGGAAGACCGAGGACAGGAAGTACGTCCCTTGACAGGGATCACCAGAGTATCATTTGGTTTACACTTCTGTTCTTCATCTGTATCCATTGCCAGTACCACCTTCATGAATTCCTCCTTGTACATGCAAGAATCGTTGCAGTATGCTTCAACTCCCTTAAAAGGATTCAGATCTGCAACCTCTTTTTGGACTTCTCTATTACCATCCACATATTTGAAACATTGGTGGAGAGTAGAAGGAACAATATTATGCTCATGGAGGAATGGTCTTCCTAATAAAGCATTGTATAAGCCATGATTGTCAATTACATAGAAAGTTATCTTTGTACGAAGATTGCCAATCTGAAGTTTTAGGCGTATCTTCCCCAAAGGTTCACTTCTTTCTTGATTGAACCCCAGGATGGTAGTGATAGTTGTAGAGAGTTTATACACTGGGATCTTCAAAGCATCTAGCAAAGACTTTAGCATGATGCTCAGGATACGATCAACTTTCATGGTGTCCACATACCCCGTAAAATAGAGAGGACGATTATGATGATTGTCTTCTAACAACATGTCATCTTGTGTAAAAGTAATATTGGGCATTAGTTCAAATACACTACGACAATGTGTACAGCTGACTGGTTCCTTTTCAGGCTTTTTGAGAAGAGTAAGACAAGCATCAGCCTTCATCAAAGCTTCACCCAACGTCTCTCGAGTTTCTTTTGAGAGACGTAAGAGTTCAAAGACTGACAATCTCGCCGAAGTATTGGCCAATTGTGCCAATATGTCAAAGTTATATGGCTTTTCGAATCCAAGGGACGAGGACTTTTTCAATGCTTTGTCAAAGCGAACAGGTTATTTTCCCTTGTCGGCTGATATCGGTTTAGAAGGAGTTGGTTCAGCCACCGGCTGAGATGCAGATGGTATATTCTCTGCAGGAGAAGATGATGTAGGAGGAACATCAGGAGATGGAGCAGGATTCTCTTGGTTTTCGAGATATTGCCGAAGATAGGGTTTTCCAGATCTAGTGCCTAGTAGAATTTTTTCTTCTGCTAATGGTTCAAAGGATACCATGTTACAGTTCTTGGTGGATTTGGAGTACTTTTTTTGCTTAAAAGAGGAAGGAGTTTCAAAATCTCCTACCAGATCTGGGTGAATCCACATAATCTCCCCTTTGTCGGTTGATAGTGGAACAAGACCTTCATTTTGGGGAGGTAGAAGATTCACAATCTCGAGAGTAGTCCTTTGAATGGGGACAACACCATCTTGTACAAGTTGTGGTAGAAAATCACCAAATTATAGAGAAACCACATTAGCAGTCACCGTCTTCTCGTCCTACTGCTGAGTAATTGCTCCAGAGTTGACCAACTCCTGGATTTTGTCTTTGAGCACATAGCATGCTCTGGTTGGATGCCCTATAAATCTGTGATGAACATAATATTTAGGGTGATCAGTTTTACCCACTTCTTCTGGCCGTTTTGCCTCTGGCAGTTGAAGCTTATTGCATTTGATCAAGCAATCAAAGATACTTAAAGTATCATCTTCATCGAAAGAATACTCTACTTTTGGATGAGTTGTTTTCGGCGGTGGTGCTGATGGAGTGGGTGCTGTCTGAATAACATTGACAGCCAAAGACTCCTTGCCCTTAAGATTGATGGCCAGCATTTCTTTACCCTTGCGGTTATTCTGGCGATTATTACCTCCGGATGTAGAATGTTCGTCTTGATTAGGATGAGTCATCTGAACTCCTAACTGTTTGAACTTTTCGGCACTGACCTCTGCCGCCTTGGCATTCACAATGAAAGATGGCCAATCTTGAAATTGTGTAGATCCCGTCCGCATACTGATAATAGGTAACAAGTTTGATTTATAGGTGTCTATTGTTACAGCAGATGGAGTTCCTAAAGGCATTTTAAGTGCCTCTCGGCAGAATCTTTCAGTGAAACTCTCCGTAGATTCATTGTGCATTTGTTTGATCTTAATGAGGGCAGACATTGTCATGTCGTTGACTCCCTCATAAAATCGTTCTAAGAATATTTTCTTGAAACCGGCAAAAGAAGTTATACAGCCATCTGGCAAACTACGATACCAATTGTATGCTGCGCCAACTAAACAACCGACGAAAACTCTGGTAAGAAGAGCATCATTTGTCTGTAGTTGATCAGTCATCACTTCAAAGTGATTGATGTACTGACTTGGAGAAGTGCTGCCATCAAACAGCATAATGGTTGGAAGCTTGTATTTAGGGGAAAATGGAACTTCCTTCCACTCTCTAGGATATGTTACTTTATGTCCAGTCTTTGTAGGCCATCCTTCTGCTTGAAGGCCTCGAACTAAGTGTA
The DNA here is from genome assembly GCA_029216955.1 of Iris pallida. Taxonomy (NCBI): domain Eukaryota; kingdom Viridiplantae; phylum Streptophyta; class Magnoliopsida; order Asparagales; family Iridaceae; genus Iris; species Iris pallida. The sequence continues at coordinate 421,892 of JANAVB010044214.1, read as the reverse complement.
TAAGAGTTTTACAGCCTCATTGGCATCTCCTGATGTTTAGGAATTGGTGGGCTGGTTAGAAATGTTGGGAGGAGGAACAGTATGGTAATTTCTACCCCCAGCACCAGACTGACTAGGATCAGCTTGAATTGGTATAGGAGCAACCTGAGGAGATGGTACCCCCAGACTAACATTAACAGGTACAGAAGATGCTATAAGCTCTAGATTGGTGGCAGGGTTTATAATCGGTGGCGCAGTATGTTGAGCCACGATTATAGTGTGTATACTTGCGACCATCTCAGCCATGGTCTTCAATTTGTCCTCAAGTGCAACAACTCGTTGCTCCTGACTGGTCGAAGTAGAGGCATCTTGATCTTATGTAACGGTATATGTCATTACTTCTTATGCTACTATTGATGAGATAGTTTGTTTAGAACTTTCACTATATGCATCAAACTCCAAAAAAGAGTCTTCTCCGAGATGAGCGATGGGGAGATCTTCTTGATTACAGACACCTTGGTTCAAATATCGATTTTTTGATCTAGTGTATTGAAAGATCCCTTCACTGGATGCATGAATCCGATCCAAGTATTGCTGACTGGGATTACGGGATGCATTACATCTTGGACGTTTCCCACCCCCAGTGCCTTGAGAAGTCATGTTAACAAAAGCCTATAATGGCTCGTCTTCATCTTTTATTATAGGTTCAGGAGTTGAAGCATAGTTCAGACGATCAAAGACAAATCGTCGAGATGATTGGCAACAACAATTGATAACGACTTCATAAAGACAGTGGCGATCTGAAGAGTAATTTAGAGGTGAAGAAGACATCCCTGCAATCTTTCGTCTTTGTGTAAGACGTTCCTGGAGATCAGTTAGCACTACAGGACGAGAAAAAGTCGGAGGAACATATTCTTTAATGATGTTAGGAAGATGTCTCCTATTCTTCAGATGTTTAGTTCCCTGAGTGTGCAAAGATGTACTTAACTCATTAGCATAAGTGGTCGGGTCTTTCTTTTCAAACTTTGGCTTCTGGTACATATTGACCTTCGGCATAGGGTTTTTACGTTTCACCAAAGTTGATACTGGTTGACGCCTATTAAGATAAGTGCGTAGATCAGAAAACTCTGCTCCAGGTGTCTCTGTTTGTGACACGATCAATTTTCCTTGCTTAGATCTTGAAATTTGCAAGGTCGGAAGATCTTGACCAGACCCCGTAGGAGTAGGTAAGGTGCCTCTTTGATCAGTATTCTTTCCGATATCAGGGATCTGAAGACCTTTGTTTAAAGGAAGATATATCTTCCTCTGAGTCATAGACCAGGGAAGTTTTAGAAAAGACCAAAGGGTGCTTTCCTTTATTTTGTAGAAGGTTAGCTAAGAAGCGTTTCCCTCCATTTTGCTGTTGAACCGTCTTAGGCGCAGCTTACGCGAGTTGAGAAAGTGTCATAGGACCCTTCCCTTTGTCCTGTCTAGTGCTAGCACTAGAACATTGCTTCTCCAAGTTCAGAACTAGAGAAAAAGAGGGAATAGCTAAAAGACTAGTTCTCTTGGGTTGCGCCAGAGCAGCAGACTGCGCCTGAGTCACTGATTGCTTGGGTTGCGCCATAGCACTATGGGCTACGGGTTGCACCCTAATAATATAGGCTACTGGTTACGCCTTGGCAGCAACATGGGTAGACTGTGCCTTAACCACAGCATGTACAGACTGTGCCTTGGCAGTAAAGAGAGTAGTGGACTGTACGCAGGCGGCAGGAAGAGTGGACTGTACACGGGCAGCAAAATGACTGGGTTGTACCCTGGTATTATAAGCAGGATGTGCCTGAGCCACTGAGGCGGATTGCGCCTTGGCCACTAAGCACTCAAGTTGCGCATGGGCGACAGTAACTGCAGAAGACTTAAGAGTCCACACAGTCTTGTTCTTGGCGATAGCCACAGTGCGCTTCTTGCTCTTGGTGCTAATCATATCCTCGTAGGCTGTCTGGTTGACTTGAACAACTAGAGTCTTCTGCGTCTTGCCAATCGATGCAGTATCATATTGAGTTGTCACCTTCTCGTCGGAGGAGAAAGTCGTCCCCAACTGAGTCGTCATTTTGTTTGCAAAAACAAAAAGTTTTTATTACAAACTAAGAAAAGAGTACAAGAGTACAATGATTTATGGGAAAGGACAACTATAGAAATCTAATCAGATGACGGTTACTTTATTCCTTGGACTATGTGAACTTGAAGACTAGAGTCTCTGGAGAATGCAGCAGCAATTTTGCAAGAGTTCTTGATCTCTATGTCTGTCTCTTTAACAATAACTGGAAACTCTATTTATAGAGTTCTGGAAATAACTGTTTTAGCAGTTATTCTGATGTGCGCGAGGCTGGGTTGCGCCAACCTCATGTTGGGCCAACTTTTATTCAGTTATAGTCGTGTACTAACTGTATTTAGATGCGTGGCATCATGTGATTGAGATGTGCGTGGTCGTATAGAGGATAGTAGACACGTCTTGAGAGATTAATGGCATGCGTGCCACGTCATCCTGCTTTGGAAATGAAAATTGTCTCAACTTTATCAGGTTGTGCGAGCTTCAGTCAACAAGTTAAACTGCGCCTAGACATGTGGCCGTTTCTGAGAAACAGTTATTCATCTTACGCCTAGGCGCAACTAAGAAAATTTTTTAGACTGCGCCTAGGCGCAACTCATAAGATGTGCAGGACAGTTGTCAACCAACTCTCCTCGAACGGCACAATTCGAGGGATTCGAAGAGATTTTCCTCGTTTACTGTGCAGTCAGTTGTCAGTGCTGTCAGGTAATAATGACCATTAAATGTCAGACGCCACATAGATTTTGGTTCAATGTGATTGGGCTAGTCTGATGTGTGGTGCAACCTGATCAATGGCGCACTTTGATTTCTGATCTCCATATCCGTGGCGCAGCTTGATTTTTGGGGCGCAACTTGATCGCTGAATAGTAGATACATGGTGCAACTTTTTTTAGGCCCTACATCATGTTACGCCAACATCAGGTTGTGCAGGACATAGGTTGCACGAGCACCACGTGACGTACTTTCTCGAGAAGCTGTAATGGTATTATCATTACCTGACAAACTGACAGCACGGAGATTAAGGAAAATTCGTTCAAATCCCGTGCAACGCGGCGCTCGAAAAGATTTTGTCAGTGTGTAATTAATGTTGACAGATGGTTCGTGCAAGTTATTATGTGGCACAAGAATTAATCAGTACAGCACAAAAATAACCTAGTTAAAGGCGTCAGTTGTTCAGTTGCGCCCATGTGCAGTCTGACAAGTTGGCGCCACTTGATCAATTCTTATTTTTAACAGGGTGACGTGGCGCGCAAGCCACCAACTTCGCAGAGCGTGCTCACTACACTGCCAACGACCATGCGCATCTCAATCATATGATGCTATGCGTCCGTAGCAGTTGGTACAACCGCTCGTGCAAGTTGCTACAGTGTGCTACGTGCAACCTGATGAAGCTCGTACAAGATGATCAACTAGTGTTCAAGAGAGAGTGACGTGGCGCACAAGCCACTAACTTCGCAGAACGTGTCCACTACACTGCCCACGACCACGCGCATCTCAATCAAACGGTGCCACTCATCCTCAACAGTTAGTACAACCGTTCGTACAAGTGAACAAGAGGCGCGTAACCTGAAGCACGCGCAATCCAGAATAACAGCTAAACAGTTATTTCAAGAACTCTATAAATAGAGTTTCAAATCAATCACAAAGCATCAAGAGTGATCATAATCTCCTGCTAAAGTGTTGTTGCATCCTCCAGAGGCTCATGTCTTCGATATCACATCGTCCAAGAGATAAAGTGATCGTCTTCTGATCAGATTTCTATAGTTGTACTTCTCTAGAAATTAATTGTACTCCTGTACTCTTTTCTAAGTTTGTAATAAGACTTTTTGTTCTTCGCAAACAAAATGGCGACTCTGCTGGGGATGACTTTCTTCTCCGATAAGAAAGTGACAACTTATTGTGATATCGCATCAATCGGAAAGACGCAGAAGACCCTGGTCATTCAAGTCGACCAGACAGCCTATGAGGCCATGATCAATGATGGGGGTGCCAAGCGCACTGTTGTCGCTATTAAGAGCAAGACGCACTCTGTTTGGACTCCTAAGTCCTCGACGGTGCAATCTCCTGCCTATACAACTTGCGCCCGTCACTGCCTTGGCGCAATCAAAGGGAGACAGTCTTTTGGCTAATCCCTCTACTTCTCCGATTCTGAAATCGAAGGAGACTCTGTCTCGACACACTGCTGTCCAAAACAAAGGAAAGTTCCCTTTGGCCTTCTCTTCCCTGGCACAATCTATACCTGTTCTTGCTTCTGCGCAACTTGTGCCCATCACTGCTTTGGTACAACCTAAGAGAAACAGCCTTTTGGCTAACCCCTCCACTTCTCCAACTCTGAAATTGAAGGAGACTCTATCTCGACACACTACTGTCCAAAACAAAGGAAAGCACCCTTTGGCCTTTTCTGCTCCAGCACAACTTGCTCATATTTCTGCTCTGACGCAGCCTACACGTACTTCTGTACTAGCGTAACGTAAAGAGAAGCACTGTTTATTGGCTCCCTCTTTGCCACCAAATCAAGGAAAATGCTTTTTAGCTTTTTCTCATTCTGCTCGAGTCGTTGACTGGGTGGAAAGTATTGTTAATTCAGATAGGAATTCTATTCCCTTTAACAGAGACAACCAAATCTTTGTCGGAAAGATGGGTTCTATTCAGAATAAACCTTCCATGCAAAAGGGTATTATGCCTACTCCAAAGAGGTCAGGGCAGGATCTACCAACCTTATGTTTTTCAAGATCCCAACAAGGCAAACTACTAGTATCTCAAGTAGATGCACAAGTAGCTCCCCTGTCAGACTTGCGCACCTATATCAACAGATGCCAATTAGGCTCAACCTTAGAAAATCACAAGATGTATCAAGCGCAAGCTACACCAGTTGCTAACTTACACCAGAGGAAGAATGCGGAGGTGAAAGATCCTGTGACTTATGCTAACCAGCTTAGCACGTCCTTGTACACTCAAGGTACAGAACACCTCAGGAACAGAAATCATGTCCCGAATATCGTCAAAGCCTACATTCCTGCAACTTCTTCTCGTCCTGTTAGTGACCTCCGTGAACTCTTAATACAGAAGCAGAAAGTTAAAATCCATCATATTCAACGGTGGTTCAACAACAACAACATCATTGTAATCACCACCATGAAGTTGTCATGAAATGCTGATGTCAGTCAGCTAAGCGGTCCGTCTTTGACCGTTTGAATTATGATCAGACTCCTGAACCAATCCTAGTGGACGAAGATAAATTACTCTTTGCTCCTGTCAACATGACATCTCGAAGCACTGGGGGTGAAAAACGTCCAAGACGTAATGCATCCCGCAATCCTAGTCAGCAATACTTAGATCGGATTTATGAATCCGATGAAGGAGTATATCAATATACTAAATCAAGAAGCCGATAAATAATCATTCAAAGGAATCTTCCTTCTGACCAAGACACAATCGGTCAAAGAAATATTCTTAATTCTAACCAAGATTCCTTCAGTCAGAAAGATATCCCTATCACTTATTCTGGGGGTAGTTCTTTATGTAACTTTGATACTGATAGTGAAAGTTCTAAAAGGACCATCCTTTCCACTAGCTCGTCTTCAAGGGCTAGAGAAGTGACTGTTTATGCCGTCACAGAGGTTTAATATACTTCCAGTTCTTCCAGTCAAGAGCAGAGAATTGCTGCTTTGGAGGCTAGTTTGAAGAACATGGCTGAGATGATGACAGGCATGCATACTGTGATTATGGCACAATATACAGTTCCACCGGTCGTGAATCTGATTCCGACTCAGGAACCTGTAGCAACATCAGTTCCTACCAATATTGATCTGGGGGTACAATCTTCTCACATCGCTTCCATTCCTGTACAGGCTATTCCAAGTCAATATGGTGCTGGGGTGGTACTTATCATGCGGTACCCCCTCCTAACACATTGAATCGATCCACTACTCAATAATCAATGGGAGGTACCAATGAGGCCATAAAACTTTTACGTACTCAATTTGAGGCTTTCAAACAAAAGGATGGCCTACAGAAGCTTGGGATTAAACAGCCTATCCCATAGAATGGAAAGAGATCCAATTTCCTTCTAAATACAAACCCCCTACTATTATGTTGTTAGATGGAAACATATCTCCAGGTCAATACCTCAATCACTTTGAAGTAATGACTGATCAACTTCAACCAAACGATGCTCTTCTTACTAGAGTCTTTGTTGGCTATTTAGCTGGTGCAGCATATAACTGGTATTGTAGTTTACCAGATGGGTATATAACCTCTTTCATTGGCTTCAAACAAATATTCTTGGAACAATTTTATAAGGGAACCAACGACATGACTATGTCTGCTCTCATCAAAATCAAACAATGACATAATAAAACTACTGAACGTCTCATTAAACGGATCCGTCGTGAAGCACTCAAAATGCCTCTCAAAACTTCAGATGCTTTGACATAGACACTTGCAAATCAAACTTGTTGCCTATAATCAGCATGTGGACAGGATCAACACAGTTCCAGGATTGGCCTTCTTTCATAATAAACGCCAAAGCGGCAGATGAGAGCGCTAACAAATTCAAGCAATTAGGCATTTAAATGTCTAATCTTGACAAAGATGTGTTGGCCCAATGATTACATCATATTTTTGAATATGGCTAATCAGTTAAGTTTAACATAATGATGTCACTAATATTCATATACTCACTATCATGTTGCTACTTAAACATAGTATTGTCCTAATTGTCCTATATTATATTATTATGCTTGTATCGTACTGCAACATATTTTGCTGGCCTAATATGTATTTGTAGACATGCAGTAAGCATGATCAAACATGATCAAACCAGGACATAGGCAATAAAGAATTAATGATGGAACAAAGACGGCGTCATACAAAGAGATTTCTCCGAACCGCCTAGCGACCTATCTAGGGCCTCGCATCGGGGATGAAGCTGCCCGATCAGCGGACAGGGATCGAGGGGGTAGCGCCCCCCGTCGGGGGATCGAGGGCGAGTCAGAGGACAGGGATCGAGGGGGCAGCGCCCCCCGTCGGGGGATCGGAAGCGAAGCCCCCGAAAGGTATTCAGATTTCCAGATCTGTTTATCTTTGGACGACTGCTGTCAAGGAAATAGACGTCTTCAGGACTGCTCAAATATCAGAAGAAAGGCGTCATCAAAGGGCTCTTGGTTTTCCTACTTATTCCAAGTCTGTAATCTTTAATTTTATTGAGTCTAGGAGAATATGTACGTTGAGTTACACTGAGTCATCTCAACCCCTAGACATATCTCTCCAAGCTCTACCATACAAACAGATCAATTCCTGAACCAAGCCCAAGCTCCACCAAGCCCAAAGGCCATTTGAACATTTTGTAACCAAGGAGGCAGAGTTAGAGCCGAACTCTGCCCCCACACAGAGTTCAGGTCGAACTCTGTCCCCTGATTTCTATGAACTGATTTTTAGGGTTACCAATTGCTAGCTGGTACAACGGTCATATTTTTGAATTTTGAGGACAGAATTCTGGCCGAATTTTGCCTTCCATACTAGTATATATAGGGCATGATTTCAACCATTTTTATTCATATCTTCATTATCTTTCTATCTCTCACTCTCAATCATCTAAGCCTTATACTACCTAAGCCCTACTCTTCCAATCTACTAGCCACAAAACTTTCTAAGCCCCAAGGTGCTCAAGTGCGATTCAGCTGGAAGTTTTTGTGCAAGAGTTGAAAAGAAAAGTCACTTAGACAATTCCAAGTTTCGCCACCTGCGAATCTGTAAGAAGTTGGCGTGCTCTTCTGAGTAAAGGCACGTGGTTGTACACTATTTCACAAATAGTGGATTTCAATCACGAGCTAGAGTTCTCAGGCCTGGACTAGTCCTCCACGAGGGAAACCAGGTTAAAATTGCTGTGTTTGCGTATGCTCTTCTGATCTTTATTTACTTTCGTATTTCTCTTTGATTTATTTACTATCTTGATAGTTGTTTTGTGGAGGTGATATAGAGTTATCTTTTATTTGGTAATTATTGACACAAACTCTATTCACCCTCCTCTAGAGTTGCATACACGTTATTTCAATTGGTATCAGAGCAAGGTCTCTATTGTTAGGCTTAACATCCTTAGAGTATATCCTTGTTTATTTGTGTATGGTATCGTATTCCTCCTTCTCCGATAAAGAGGGTTTTATTTCTAGTCGCATAGACAATCATGTTTCTTCAAAATGCAAGAAATGCTCTAAGTGGAAAGCCATGGCTAACCAATCCTTAAAGTTTGCTAAGGCTTTTCATTCTACAAATGAAGAACTTTCAGAAAAGGTTATTCATTTAGAAGAATCTAATGAGTTTTTGAGAAATGAAAACAATGATTTATTATCTAGACTTGACTCTCAAAACTCATCTTGTGTTTCTTTAAAGAGTTTGAATGATTCTTTAACTTTGAAAATCAAATCTCTTTCCTCATCAATAGAAGATCTTAAGAAGCAAGTACATGAGCTAAATCATTTGTATGATTCTTCTATTGACTCTTTAAAGAAACAAAATGATGATTTTATTTCTAGAATTGTTTTATTTGTAAAAGAGAATTATGCTTTAAATGCTAAATTTGATTCTCTTACTTGTTTGCATAATGATTTGCTATTAGAACATGATATTCTTAAGACCAAATCCACGCATGCTCACTCTAGAAATATTTATCATTCTAGTATGTCACATGTTCATAATCATGCTCATTCTGATACATGTACACATACTAGTATTAGGTGCTTTTATTGCTCTCGCATTGGACACATAAGTGTAACTTGTCCTATTCGTAGGAGTTTTTCTACCAATGCTAGTGTAAATAGTATATGGGTCCCTAATGCTAACAATTGTGGATCCATGTTTATTTGGATACCAAAGTCTTCGCCTAATGTTGTAGGTGGAGCTTTTTGTATCAGGACATAGCACCGAAGAAGTGTGTTGGAGGTTGCAAAGCTCAAAGGTCATCTAACAAGCAATTGCACCAACACAAGTGTGGCCACTAGAGCCACTTTGGTAACATGCTAAACGATTCTCTTTAAATGGTTTATATTTCTAGAATCTAGCATGTTTCTCTTGATGTCTTGCTACTAGCTTACATTGATATCCTTTAGTTGCTTATTATATAAATCAATGTGACATATAATACTAGCATGCTTGTTAATTTTTTTTATTATTTCTTTTATCTAGCATGACTAGTTACTTAGCTTAAATGATTAGTTCACACTATGTAGTTTATCACTCATTTTCTATTAGTGTGACAATTTTAAATATGCATGCTCGCTATTCTTTGTCTTTATAAAGCATGTATATCACTCTAGTTCATAGGAGCTTGATTCTTGATTTTTTTTTTTAAGTTTGACTCTCCATTTTTAAAGTTTTGAGATAATTACTTCTTGCCAATTTGTATTTAATATGTCATATTTATCTTAATTGCTATTTGTGAATATATGTGTTTAGCACAAGCTACTTATAATTTGATAAGTATATACTCATACTTCTTTTTAATCTTGGGCTTGCATAATATCTTCATTATCAATTCTCATATTTTATTTTGATTATCCTCTTGAGAATCAATTATGACTTTGCCTAATAAAGTTTATTTATACATGACTATACTTATCTCTATTTCTATGTAGATCATGTATTATTATATTGACATCTATTTTTGTATAAATATCTTTATGTGGGCATATGAGATGAGCTCAAGTTTCATATTATTTTGAAGATTATTTATTCATACTTGTGCTTACCTTATAATTTAGCTATTGATTCTTTTGACCAAATTTGTGTTATCTCTACTTGAATCAATTAGCTTATTCCTTAAGTCTTCTTTTGATGATATCTTATTGGCTTTTATTTATTGACTTTATGGATGCATACCTTTTAATTAATTTTTGATCTTTTTATATATGCCTATTTGTGATATATATGAATATATTAATGATTCCCAACTTCTGATATTTATTTGTTTTACTTCTTCAAGTTAGGATGTTGAGAGAAAATGTTTATTAGTGTCTTGTTCATGACTTTTATGGAAGTTCTTTTAAGAATTGCTTGGTTTTGTGCTTTACCTCACTTGTTGAAATCATCAAACTTATTTTGAGTATGAATCTTCTATATATTTATTTTCATAAAGTGTGTTATGAAAATATTTGTTTTGAAAATATTTTTAGCAAATTTTGATGGTCATTCTTTGATTATTATTTGGGTATTTACCTTTCTTATACTTAGGATTTTTTGGATTTTAATGTTGTTTGATGATACTGCGTATATTCTTTTAAATCTAAGTTCTTAAAAGTAAAGAACATTTTGGGAATAAGCCGAAAGGGTCCTTCTGTCATACAGGTGTAAATAGCCTGAAGCGACACGGTGTACTAGTCTTCGGACTACCGCTAGCTGGGAACCGGCCCCTACAGCTAACCCAAAGTGATCAACACTTTATAGACTTAAGATTTATTAAGGTTTACTTGCAACCATTATCTAGTTATGGATCCACCCTTAAGTTCCAGAATACTTCATCATATCTAGCCTTATATTTGAGCTATAAATATTTTATTATAATTGCCGAATGATGTTTTGTAGCACATGAGAATACATGTAATTGATATATCATACTTCTCATGTCTTTAGCTACTATGGGTTGAACTTTTACGTTAAAATTTTCTATTTCTAGAGAATACACTTTCATAATGGTTATAATTTTGCATTCTCTAGATCAATCTATTATTTCATTATCTTGGGTTAATCTCAATATTTGACAAAAAGATTTGCTCTATTGTGTTTTCATGAACATCTCTTTTGTCCTTTACTTGATGAGAGTCTAATTCATTTACTTGCTATCTTATACCCTCATCCTTGCTTAACAAAGAGTACATAAATCATTTTGATCATTCAAAATGTATTGCCTTTATTGTGAACTCTATGCTTAAGCATGTATCTTTAGTGTTAATGACTTAAGATTTAATGAGCATATTTATCCTGTTAATGGCCTACCTCATTAATCATAATTAGTTATGTAGCTTGCTTATTTACGATGTATTGATTAAGCTACATAATTTTTGTTCACTTTCACTCATCTAGCTATCTTCTTGAATTTCAATCTATATGTGATATGCTAGTTTACAAAAACAAGATTTATGAATTTTCTTGATGAGATTTGTATTCTATTTTAGATACATATGTTTGGTCTCTAAAATTAGTTTGACAATTTTTTTATTTAATCTTGTTTCCATTAAGGTTTGTGATTCATCGCTTTAACTTCCTTCCATACTAGTCATTGGAAAGCATCACTTAAATATCTCTCATCTTTTGAGTCATGATTTTATTATATTATTATTTCTTTGGAATAAATTTGCAGTCATTTAAATTAGATTGACTCTTTTCTATATTTTCCATTGGTTTGTTTATACGGTTTTTAGATAGGATTTATGACGGATCATAATTATTTATTGGTTTACTTTATGAATGATCCTAATGATTGAGTAGTCCTATATTATCTAATTATGTGGTTATCAAGTTAATTTATTACTCTACTTTGACTACTCATGGATTATCACATATGCTCTTTGCTATTTGAACTTCATTGGTTTCTCATTTAGTATTAGCAAGGTTGGATTATTACCCGTTGATGGGTACATATGTGGTAGAACATACATAGTCCATGCAAAGCAATAAATTGGTTGATCATTTCTTAATTAGATAATCATGGACATGATATTTGAGTTTTATTTTTTATTCTTGAGCTATATTTTGACTTTCATCATGATTGATTTAATTGACTTTCTTTCTTTCATGATGACATTTTTTTCAAAAGGTAACATGTATTGATCTATCATATTTCTATATGATATTCTTCTATATAGGTTAGTGTATGTCGTCTTTTGATTACATGTGCTAAATTGAAATATTCTTTTGATTTCTCATCTTTAGTAACTATTAGTGGATATATCTTATTGACTAAAGATGATATTTTTCGTTCTATGACATTTTTATAGCCTTATATCATTTTTTATGTCATAAGTTATCATCTTATAGACGTTTTTATAGCATTGAGCAAGGGGGAGAAATCAATAGTTGATTCACCCCTAGATCTTGAAGTTATCATTTTTTGTTATAAGTGCTTTGGAACTAGATACGCATATTTTAAGGGGGGGCAAATAAATTGGTTCAATTCATTTATACCCTTTAATGTGTCGTATACGTAGTTCATCATTGACCCTTTTTTATCATTATTAGGATACTGATATTTTGTGAAAGGTTTATGAGAGTATATGCAATTGTTTTCATCATATTCTCTCTCTTTTATATGGATCATCTCGTTAATATTTACTTTCATATTTTATCTTGATGACTATTGTGCTTTCTTTGATTTGGCTTTCTTTGTATGTTTAATTTGGCTTTCCTTGTTGAGGACTTACCCAAAATTCATGATTTTATCTAAATTGGTAATAGTTTGAGGGAGAGCATTTACGTCGACTGAATTTCTCTTTCTCAAATATTTTTCTCCTTTACCTTCATGTTTATCTAAAGGGTATTCATATAGCATGATAAGGTAATTGAGTTCAAATGCATGAATTTTGGATAAGCAAATAGATTTGTAAATAATGAGATCATTTTATATCAATTATTCTATTTTACATTGATCATTCCTTTATTTTGTTTTACTATTTATTTGTGGACAATTGTGACTATCATAGTTTCATTGATCAATGTTTCAAGTTTATATATTTCAATTGATATCAAGTTTGTCTATTTCAATATCTCAATTGGTATCTTTATTCTTTGATATCTATTATTTACAATCATCTAATCCCCATGGTTTTTTATTGTAATTTTTTTCTCTTCCAAAACTAGAGCATTATTTCATATCATACTATGTTTTTGGATATCTTTCTTGGATTTCACGTTGGTAAACTATCTATTGATTATTTTCAAATTCTTTTAGTTTTACCAACTATTTGTGTTTTGATAAGCTATTTTCTATTTGGCACTCTACATTGGGTATGTAGTTTCTATACTTGTCTTTACACACTTCTCCCATTGTTCTTCATTTAGTATATTTTGATCATGATTGTCTATGCCTTCCTCCTTTACTTATGCTTGAGTTCGTTTTATCTCATATTACGGAGGAGCTTTTTTTTTATCATGCCAAAGGGGAAGAAATAAGTTTAAGTTAGCACACAATATGTGTTTATTAGTTATACATGCATCTATCGTATCTGTCTTAAACTTAACCGATTTGCCATAATCGAAAAGGGGGAGATTGTTGGCCCAATGATAATTACATCGTGTTTTTTAATATGGCTAATCAGTTAAGTTTAACATAATGATGTCACTAATATTCATATACTCACTATCATGTTGCTACTTAAACTTAGCATTGTCCTAATTGTCCTATATTATATTATTATGCTTGTATCGTACTGCAACATATTTTGCTGGCCTAATATGTATTTGTAGACATACAGTAAGCATGATCAAACATGATCAAACCAGGACATAGGCAACGAATAATTAATGATGGACCAAAGACGGCGTCATACAAAGAGATTTCTCCGAACCGCCTAGCGACCTATCTAGGGCCTCGCATCGGGGGCGAAGCTGCCCGGTCAGCGGACAGGGGTCGAGGGGGCAGCGCCCCCCGTCGGGGGATCAGGGGCGAAGACCCCGAAAGGTATTCAAATTTCCAGATCTGCTTATCTTTGGACGACTATTGTCAAGGAAAAAGACGTCTTCAGGACTGCTCAAATATCAGAAGAAAGGCATCATCAAAGGGCACTTAGTTTTCCTACTTGTTCCAAGTCTATAATCTTTAATTTTATTGAGTCTAGAAGAATGTGTACGTTGAGTCGCACTGAGTCATCTCAACCCCTAGACATATCTCTCCAAGCTCTACCATACAAACAGACCAATTCCTGAACCAAGCCCAAGCTCCACCAAGCCCAAAAGCCCAAAGGCCATTTGAACATTCTGCAACCAAGGAGACAGAGTTCGGGCCGAACTCTGCCCCCACACAGAGTTCAGGTCGAACTCTGTCCCCTGATTTCCATGAACTGATTTTTAGGGTTACCAATTGCTAGCTGGTACAACGGCCATATTTTTGAATTTTGAGGACAGAATTCTTGCCGAATTCTGCCTTCCACACTAGTATATATAGGGTATGATTTCAACCATTTTTATTCATGTCTTCATCATCTTTCTATCTCTCACTCTCAATCATCTAAGCCTTATACTACCTAAGCCTTACTCTTCCAATCTACTAGCCACAAAACTTCCTAAGCCCCAAGGTGCTTAAGTACGATTCAGCTAGAAGTTTTTGTGCAAGAGTTGAAATGAAAAGTCACTTGGACAATTCTAAGTTTCGCCACCTGCAAATCTGTAAGAAGTTGGCATACTCTTCTGAGTAAAGTCACGTGGTTGTACACTATTTCACAAATAGTGGATTTCAATCCTGAGCTAGAGTTCTCAGGCCTGGACTAGTCCTCCACGATGGAAAACCAGGTTAAAATTGCTGTGTTTGCGTATGCTCTTCTGATCTTTATTTACTTCCGCATTTCTCTCTAATTTATTTACTATCTTGATAGTTGTTTTGTGGAGGTGATATAGAGTTATTTTTTTATTTGGTGATTATCGACACAAACTCTATTCACCCCCCTCTAGAGTTGCATACACGTTATTTCAAGATGAACGTGCTACACCAAATAATAATGGCCGTCAGAACAATCGCAAGAGCAAGGAGACTTTGGCCAACCTCAAAGGCAAAGAATCCCTAGCCATCAATGTAAATCAGCCAACATCTACCGCAACAGCACCACCACAACGGGCACCACGTCCAAAAAAAGAGTACTCTTTCGATGAAGATGATATCATGAGTATCTTTGATTGCCTTATCAAGAGCAATAAACTCCAACTGCCAGATCCTAAAAGGCCAGATGAAGTTGGGTAAAATTTAGGAGATGGTCAATTTCGGTGCAATCACTCTCCAAAAAGACGAGGAAACTGTAACGGCTAATGTCATCTCTTTATAGTTTAGAGATTTTCCTGCTCAACTTATGCAGGACGGTGTCATCCTCGTTACGAGAACTACTCTGGAGATTATTAATCTTCCACCTGCACGAACAGATGGTCTTGTTCCTCTGTCTACTGATAGAGGGGCGATTATATGGATCCATCCAGATTTAGTGGCGGACTTTGAAACACCATCTTCTTCCACCAAGTCCAAGAAGGCCACTAAAAATAAATTATGTCATTTGATTTCATTTGGTGAACATTGTCTTCCACCTCTAACTGCTCCCTTCATCTCAGCAGCAGATAATCCTTCTTCTTCTTCCACTAATAAGACAACATTGTCAAAATTAGAAGCCAAATACCAACCAGCTTTCCATCTATATAGCCCATAATCTCGTGAACTCATGACGAAAATGGGATATGATCTACAAAAGGCCTCTGGTTTGAATCACGGAAAGGGATCTCCTGTACCTCTTTCTCTATGTCTTTCTTATAACCGATCTCGGGTTGGTTTGGGTTACTGGACAAACTCTCCATCTTGTCAAAAGAAACCTTCCAGAAACAAGATCCAGGCAAAGAGTTGCAATATGGTATCCTTTGAGCCTGTATCCAAAGAAGAAGTCTTAGCTGGTACCAGGTCTGGGAAACCTTACCTAGGAGACTATTCAGAAGGTCAAGAAAACCCTGCTCCAGTTCTGGAGGCTCCTCAAGCACCATCTTCTCCTGTTGTCAATAATCTATCAGTTTCGTCACCCCCAATAGAGCCAACTCTTCCCAAACCGACGACAGCCGACAAAGGAAAACAGCCTGTCCGTTTTGATAAAGTATTGAAGAAGGCTCCAACTTGGACTTGAGAAGCCATATAACTTTGATATACTGGCTAAACTGGCTAATACCCCGACAAGATTGTCAATTTTTGAACTACTTCGTCTTTCGAGGGAGACTCGAGAAACGTTGAGTGAAGCTTTGACGCAAGCTGATACTTGTCTAGCACTTCTCAAGAAACCAGAGGATGAGCCTATAACATGCCTTTATTGTCATAGTATGATGGAACTAATGCCAAACATCACCTTTATACAAGATGATATGTTGTTGGAAGATAATCGTCATGATCGACCCCTCTACTTCACGGGATATGTTGATACCATGAAGGTTGATCATATCTTGATCGATCCTGGGTCCGAACTTAGCATCATGCCAAAGACTCTACTAGATGCATTAAAGATTCTTGTACACAATCTTTCAACAACCATCACAACAATCCTGGGATTCAATTCTGGAAGAAGTTACCTTTGGGAAAGATTCGCCTGAAAGTTCAAATAGGCAATCTTCGTAGGAAGGATACTTTCTACGTGATCAATAATCACGGCTCTTACAATGCTTTGCTGGAAAGACCCTTTCTGCATGAGCATAATATTGTACCATCCACTTTACATTAATGCTTCAAGTATGTAGATGTCAACGGATAAGTCCAAAAGGAAGTAGCCGATTTAAATCCTTTCAGGGGCATTGAAGCATATTTTACGGACTCCCGGATGTACAAGGAGGAGTTCATGAAAGTTGTATTGGCAATGGATAGTGAGGAAGATCAGAAACATACTTCAAAAGATGTTCTCATGATCCCCGTCAAAGGACGTGCTACTCGTCCCTCTTCTTCTCAGACATTGACTATACATCTTTTCTTTTATAACAAACAGCCTCCTGCTGTAGAAAGGGAACAAAATGAGCTCACCTCTTCTGAGCCTCTTATTATCGACCTTCGTTATAACAAACCTTCTACTCCTCCTCCTCCTCCTCTGGTTATCAACCTTACTAAGCCGTATGTTAAGGCTAAGAATCATGTTGTAAATGATGATGTACAAATCAATAAAGTAGCATCTCCTTTACAGTATACTGATGTCCTTTATTATACTCGATTTTATTTAAAAATGTTAGATAACTTCGAACCACTTGTCGTAGGAGCAGTTGAAGCTTCCTAAAATGGAGTATTACTCGAGCCAATGTGGGACTCCTTCTTCCTAGTTCCTTCCAGGAAGAAAGATGAACTTCTTATACTTTTTAGTAAAGGAACAGAACATAAGATCACACCCGACAGTGAAGAAGAAAATCATAGTAACGGAAGACTTCAACTACATCGTTATAGTCAGCAATCAAAGAACATCATTCAAAAGATAGGCTATAATTTTAAAGTTGGTCTCAATGGCGGCAGAGGAAGGCGAACTCCTATTCGTATTCCTGCTCCAAAAGAAAAATCACAACAATACTATAGCAAAATAAAGCGGGGATTATGTTATACTTCACCAACTCCGACTCCAGGAGCCTCCGAGTCCGATGAAAAAGAATGATCTAACTCAACTGATTCTATCTCATAGGATTCAGACACCGGTGTAGGGCACGTCCATCGCGTGACTCTATCTTCCAATATGGTGACTGCCGAGTTCTTGGAAGATAACGAAGACTTTGCCGAAGCTTCTGAATCTGATCCTTGGACACAAAAGATGGATATTCAATAGAAGCTTCGCTTTGAGCAACGTGAGCCACCTACTGAAGATCAGCTGGTTCAAGTCAATATTGGAGATGAAACTTCTCCAAAATCGATATTTGTCAGCAAAAGCCTCTCTGAAGTAGATAAAAAAGAACTAATCCAACTCATTAGGGAATATATTGATGTATTCGCATGGAGCTATAAAGACATGCTGGGGTTGGATCCTCAGATCGCTACCCACAAGCTCAACATTCTGCCAAATGTGAAGCCAGTCAAACAGCAATAACGTCGATTTTGACCTGACGTGATGGATGCTAGAGAAGCTGAAGTCAAGAAACTCATCGTCTGTGGTTTCATCAGAGAAGAACAACATTCGGACTGGGTGGCTAATGTTGTCCCAATTTTGAAGAAAATAGGGAAAGTCCGGATCTGCATCAACTTCAGAGACCTTAATAAAGCTTGTCCCAAAGACAAATTTCCTCTTCCAATCACTAATGTCATGATCGACAATACTTGCAGATTTGAACGTATGTCCTTTATGGATGGATTCTCGAGATACAATCAAATCAAGATGCATCCAGAAGATGAGAAACATACATCTTTCCGCACTCCCCTTGGAGTATATATGAATCGTCAATTCTGGCTTTTGAAACCCAGCTATTTTAAAAGATACCCTATATTATGATAAATCCATATTATCACAGATATCTCATTTTTTAGACATGATATCCTGTCTTTAAGTCCTAACCGATTTGAAGATCATCAATAGAAAAAAACGAGTCCACGTCCACATTACCTCTGAATTCTATTTTCTATATCAATAGATTCACATCCACATTACCTCTGAATTCTATTTTCTATCAATAGATTCATGTCCACATTACCTCTGAATTCTATTATCAGCGACTTATTACGTTCATATTACCTCTGATAAAGTCATCTTTTGAAATAATGATATCCTAAGAAATATATTCTGCCACGTCCACATTATCTCTGAGCAGATATAATGAATATTATTGTTTTCCATAAGAAAATATGTTACGTCTAATACCTCTGAATATATTTCCTATTCTATTACTTATATCTTTTACAAGGTATGCAACAAGTAATGGAACCACAAAAATCATTTCATTAATGATGTTTCAAAATACATCATATTATATATATATATATATATATTTATATATATATATATATATATATATATATATATATATAATAACAACTGGGATCTCTTTATTCCAGAGGTTGAATGCTAAGATCTGTGATCCGCTTCTCCAAAGCCTTACCTCGTGCGACACAAGACTCAAGCACCCGTGGTCTAGCTTGGACTCTTTCAAACACTGGATCGAAAGGATGTAAAGAGGTCGTCCGGTGGGTTATCTCTTTATTCTGAATTCGAACAAACTCATCCTTCTGACGCTTCAAAAGTTCCAATTGGCTTGCAGCAGCCTGATACAGTTGGTTTTCTTCTTCTACATGCTGTTTAGCCGTCTTGAGCTGTTCCTGAAGCCAAGCAATTTCAGTTTCCAGATCAAGGACTTCTTTTTCTTTCTCTATAGCTGCAATTTTATGACACTCGAAATCGGAGGTTGTTTCAGTAATCTGGGTGTCCATCTCTGCGGAACATTGAGAGAAGGCCACTAAGAAGGATTCAAAATTAGCCTTATTCATTTCAGCTTCATGAACCATGGCATCACATTCAGCATCCACGAGTTGTCGAATATTCCCTCTTTGAAGATCCTTGTAGACTTTAATGCATTCCTCCAGTTCGTCCAAAACATGCTCCAGATAGATTGCCAGATCTAGGTCTCCAATAACGCGAATACCTTCGATTATATAGGACAAGGGATTTCTGACTGTTGAAAAAGGAACATCAACCCTCTCCATCACCCTTTGAACCAAAGGCCTCGGAGATATGTAGAAGGTATTTGTGAAAGAAGCTACAACAAACTTGTTTGTCGCTATGGCACCTAGTGTGGCCAATACTTCTCTCCGAGTTTCTATTGCTGCAGTAGTTGGAAGTACTTTAGACTGTGCATCAGGAGACCCGAATTTGGGCATCTGGGATGAGCTCCCTTCTCCTGCGTGAGTCCCTCTGTCCAAAGGAGCCATAGTCAAACTAGTCGTTCCCACAGGTCCTTCTGCGATCAATATACACCATTGTTAAAACATTATTAGAAGAATTAGGATAAATGAAAATCAGAAATTTACCTGAACCTGGTAGTAAATATGGTGTTTCACGAGACATGGCTGCTTCTATACGAAGTCTCGACATTGTGTTATCAGACACTGCTACTTGACTGCTTCCAACTTCTGAACCTTCCGATAAAAAGCGGCTGCTTCCAGCCCCTGACTCTGCTTGGAGAGGGAGGATGATTGTGTTTGTCTCCTTTGGGGTTTGATCTTCAGGGGTTTTTCCTGTGGTATCAGCTTTAGGATCTTCAACAATCCTAGCTGCTTCAGAAGCTCCAGGCTTACCTTTGTGAACCTCTTCAGGAGTTTTGGATTCATCAGTTCTCCGGCCTAAGTGCCCTTCATCATCAATGGGGTGTTCTTCACCCGCAACAGTGGTCTGGCCCTCTTCGGCCGATCCCTCTTCGTTCAGTGTAACCTCTATTGAAGCTTGTTCACCTTCAGTAGCAATGGTGAGATCATCTTCATTGAGGAATCTTCAAAATCATAGCCTTCAAGAGTCGCTATCGTTTCCAAATCCTCCTAAGATTGAGTAGGATTTTGGGCCACAGAAGGGACAGTGACATCAGGATTAGGCAATTCCTCATCAGGAAGTGTAGTCTTTGGAACTCCAGTAGTTGGAGATGATATCGTAATTCCTGCGGCAGCTAACACAGTTACAGGAATAGTTATGACCAGAGCCAGAACGTTGACCTCTGCAGTAAAAAAAATGTCAAAATTCAGTTAAGCTTGATTTTACAAAAATAATATTAACTACCTTTTGGAAGTGGTAAATCTTGGTGCAAAGGTAGCGGTGTCTCTGGTTTAGATAGAGTGGATAAGGAGCCCACTCTTGGACGATCTTCTCTGGACACTAGTAACTTCCTTCTAGGCTTCCGATGCAGGGATGCTATTGGTTCTTCTTCGCAAATTTCTTCTGGAATGGCTCCGCTTTGCTTCGGAACCGATGAAGGAGTCATCTCACCCACTCCAAGAGACGTCCCAGTAATCATCTGTTTTGATTGGGATCGTGTTGTCCTGGTGGTGACTTGTTCAGTTACGGCCACTGCAGCCTTCCTCTTCTTCTCTGCAAATTGGAGTGAGGAAGCGAGATCATCATGAGTTGATGATTCTCCAGCTTTCACTTTTCTTCCAAGACCTTTAGCATGAGATTTGTCTTTTCGTACCTTTAATGGTACATCTAGTGGATCAGTCGCTTCATCACCAATCCTATGAGAGAAGCTTCCAATGGATCATCTGTCGGATCCTGATTTTTAACATCTCTGAATGAAAATGTTGTATGAACCCAAGCCTTCGTACGTTTGTCGCTCGTGAAACTATAGGACAGATTGAAGTTCTCGGCAAAAGTATTCACTGAAGTATAAAAATTCGTGTATGTATACAACATACGTAGACCTGTCTGGGAAGGGACGTTTGGCATGGAGATTATTACTTTTGTGCCCCGGGCATTGTAGTATTCCCACGCCCTGGCTTCATCAATTAAATAACCCCGGGCACTTAGGCAAGTTATGGCGTTTCCCACATGTAATTGATCATAGCCGAACTAACAGGCAAATCGGCTTGGCAGATATGATTCCAAGAAGCACTCTTCTTCAAACCAAACTAAATGAGATGGCCGAATTGACTTCAACCATTCAAAGGTAGATGGAATCAGACGGAGCAATATGGTTTCCAAATACATAAGATTGGGATAAAAATGTTCATACCCTTGAGGGGGAGGGATGCATTAGAATCTCCATCCAGAACCTTTATTCAATGCTCGTTGGCATTCTGATAACGCGCTGATATTCCAACGAGCGTTGGAATACCGCCTCATAAAGTCCCCTCCTACTACACTCATGTCCGGGTTCATCAAACCAGGATAATGCAAGAGCAGCCACCCGTATAGATATGTGTAGGGCATCTCAGTACGGGGAAATTCATTTATGGCATTTTTATCATGCAGCATGATATATACAAAGGAGTGCAAGCCCGCATTTAAGCGACAAGTCATCGCTGAAAGGAGGTCCATCCTATAACCAAATACAAGACGTACTGCAGCAAACAGAATGCCCCGATAAAATCTGTCAAAAATACTGCATCCAGGGACTACGAACCGTCGCAGCCATATAGAAAGAAAGCCAGCCAACTGGGCTTCTTTAGACATAGATATATAACCTTGTCTGAAATAACTCTCGATCGTGTCACCAGCTTTGAAAGGGGACCAATCTTCATCTAGCTCGTTGTCATGCTGATTGTACTTCTCCATCAGTTTTTGGATGTCGCTTTTGTCGAGTGGTTTGAAGAAACAAGGGTCACAAGCCTGAGTATCGAAGATTTTGTCTTCATAAATATAACCCAAGAATAAATAAGGCAACCACTTGGATGTGTAGCAGGTCCCTATGGTGGCACTCTTATAGTAGAGGGAGCATATCTTGTAGTGACACAAGAGCTCCTCGAAAACCCCTACCATTTTAGGATTTACTGTTAATAGTATGTCCAATTCTTCATTGGTAGGAATACTCCTCGTACGGGTTGTTTCCCATCGGCAGATGAGAAAGAAACTTCATCTCATGAAAGGCAAAGTCGATCTCCCCATGCAGGGTTATAAAGGTCCCGGTCTTATCGTTATACCTTTCTACCAGAGCCAGGAATATGTGCGCATTCGGGCAGAACCCATAAACTGTAGCCCAAACTGCTTCATAAAGACCTATCTCCAGAAGCATGTCTTTGAAGTGATTCAGAACCCAGTTAGCCAAGCTGCTCCAGTGCTTATTATCTGGATTTACCAGGCCTATCATTCGCATGGAATGGTCCGGGTATCTTCCTTCAACTTTGGTAAACTCGTTCGTAAAAATTGGTACTCTGACTAGGAGTAACAGCGAGGACTCCTCGGGAGGTACACAACCCGGCATCAGACCTCTCAGATGGGAGCTGTATTTATCTGAGGTGCTATAAAATTGGTCTCTATTGTGTGGACCCAGTCTGTAGCAGATTCTTCCCACTCTTGCCTACTGTTGTGGAGTTATGTCCCATGCCATCCGACGAGGGTAACTCAAAAATTTAAATCGAGACAATGATAGATATCTTGATATTTCCATAAGGTACATCATCCTGCCCTCACTATACCGGTACACCCTACCTTCCTTATTACCCTTGGGCTGGGACATTTTCTTGATAGCATCGCCAAACAAGAAGCCCGATTTCTTATGAACTATATTGTTCATACTTTCTAGAGGCTGTCCATTCATCAAACATAATAGAGTGGAGTTCTCTTGAGCTGTGAGTATAACTCTCCTGGCTTCAGGAAGGTCATAATGCGGATATGACACATGTGATAAATCTTCCTTATATTCAGAAGTATTAAATACATAGGCGAATCTTTCGGCATTGGGATCTTCTCTCAAGTCAATTACATGAAGACCGACAAACAGAAATTAGTTTCAAATAATACTTTGAAGCAAAACATGTTACGTCAATAGATTGCACAGCAGTCAGGTTGCGCGACACTCACATTGCATCGTACTCAATATGTGCAGCCATCAGATTGTGCAACAATCAGGTTGTGCCGTATTTTGTCACACAACGCGACAGCACAACTTTTCGAAACGCTGTACAACGCGTGTCGACGGCAACCAAACCCTAATAAAGGAGGCGCAAGTTATGGAGTATGCCCAACTCTAAAAAGAGCATGCGCACACTGTCAGAATCAAGCCAAACCCTAAATAGGGTGGCCAATGATCAGTAGGGTGGTCAATAATCGGGTCTATAGTCGAATGCTTACCCTCCATGGTCGGGTTGGCCGTCTCTCGACGTGACGAAGACAGAACTCGCATGGATGACTCGACCACAGTCTTTTCCTTCTCTGCAACAGAGCTCTTGGGTGCCATTGCCGTCGATCGGAGTTCTCAAAGATCGGGAGAAGAATATAAGGTTTCTCTCGAGGTATCTCAAAAACAAGGGTGAAGAATGAAAAATCTAAGGAGTACGGCTATTTATAGCTTTATAAGGCTGAACCGCGCAACTTATGCAGAAAAAGTGGGCTTGAGTTGACTGGCGCAACTCAGATAGTAGACTGGCGCAATCCAAAATAAACTAAAATAATTCAAAGTATTTCAAAACTTTGAAGTATTTTCAAGTTTCAAAAACTTTGAAGGGGGTCTTGTAGAGGCTAAAAATCAAGCTGTGCCGCCCATTAAAGTGTACAATCATCAAATGGCGCCAAATCATTATGTTGCGCCGGATCATCAAGTTGCGCAGTATCATTTTACGCCAACATCAGGTTGCGTAGGACATAGGTTGCATGAGCACCACGTGGCGCACTTCCTCGAGAAGCTGTAACGGCATCATCATTACCTGACAAACTAACAGCACGGAGATTAAGGAAAATTCGTTCAAATCCCGCGCAACGCGACGCTCGAGAAGATTTTGTCAGCGTGTAATTAATGCTGACAGCTGGTTCGCACAAGTTATTATGTGGCGCAAGAATTAATCAGTACAGCACGAAAACAACCTAGTCAAAGGCGCCAGTTGTTCAGGTGCGCCCATGCGCAGTCTGACAAGTTGGCGCCACTTGATCAATTCTTATTTTTAATCGGGTGACGTGGCACGCAAGCTGTAATCCCGCTTCCCGTGATTTCAAAATATTATTTAATATTATTAAATTATTAATGTAAAATATATGTCTACCGAGTATTAAATTTAGTTTGACTAAACGTGTTCGTTATTATTAATAATATGTAGTACTATTTCTAATCAATATAGATTTATTTCGATTAAATCTAGAACTTATAAAATTCGATAATTATTTGAAGTAATGTTATCATTCAATTTATGATTTAGAAAATATTGTTTGAATCATATTGATAATAGTCATTATTAATAAAGTTATTTAGTTATCAACTATGGTGTTTCAATTTGATTAGTCTGATAATGTATTTGTTTGATAATTATAGGAAGATATTTTACCAATTAATTGGATAATTATGATAATATACGTTTAGAGATTATTGGTTCATCCCCATCATTTATTTTAAATAACTGATTTTATAAAAGCTATTTCAATTATAATTAGATATTAGTTTAAATCATTGTGGTAATTAATTGTTTTAGATTTAAACGATTTAAACTCTTGATAAACCTTAAGTACTACCTCGATTTACTATCATTATCAAATAATATATTTGGATTAGATTTACTATATTTAAAATAATTATTTGGAGTTTAAATTAGGGAAGAGATATAATATGGAAAAAATTTGATCTCATTGGATAGGGTAGCCTCCATATAGTTAAGGAGGTTTTTCTCATTTCCCGACTCAATCTCGTTTCCTTCTCCTAAACAAAGATTATAATTCTAACAGTCCCCAATACCTTCATCACCACCACACGGCCACAACCTCGACTCCTCGCGCCAACCCAGCTCCTTCCGTCACCACATACAATCGCGGCCACACCGTGCTAACCACTGTCTCGGATACACCCTGTCGTCGACACCAATCATCATCGTCACCCAGCCACAAATTGCCATCGACCTGCCGAAGCAGTCCCGTTCCTTTACTCATTCGCCACCAATAGCCAGGACAATCGAAACATCAAATCTTATCACCACCACCGCAGGATTCATCGTTGCCGGACCCGTGTGTCCGTGTTTATCCTTCTTAGTCTATCTTCCATTACATTTACATCAAAACCTTCGTCATGTTCGACCCACCAACAGCACCACCGACTTATCCTGATCGAGCGTCGCAGCCATGGAGATTTTCCCTTTCACCTAGCACCAGGGAGCCGCCATGAGTAGCCCGGCACACCGAGCCTTGCTAGTGCCACTCCGCTCCGCTCGAACCGGCCTGGTGATCTTCTCCGCCGGTACCGCTGGAGTAGCCGGGAGCCTCGTGTTCCCCACGTCGACCGCCGGTGGGAGCCGTGTGCATGACCCTCCACCTCAGCCAGCGCAGCCGCGCTCCAGCCACCGGATCTCCCCGTGTCATGCAATCCCCAAACCCTCTTCTCGCACAGGCGAACGACCACAGTGGAGTCTTCCACTGCTTTCCGGAACCCTTGCCGGCTCCTCCGTGAACAGCTATGTACGATCCACTTCCCCGACCGTGCCAGCCGACTCCCTGGCCGCCATCCTCTGTGGGTAGCAGCGCCTCTACCGAACCCCATCTACCGAGAGACCAGCACGATCGTGACTGACCAGATTGGAGCTCACCGTGCCTGGCCGAACACTCACAGGCGACCCTGTAGCCGCCGTGCCAAGCCGATGACGTGCTCGAGCCGTACGTCCCTCTCCCCCGCGCCCTTTCCTCTCCTCCGCCTCGTCCGACGAGCGTGCCACTCTGTGAGTTCTCGAATCCTTCTGCTTCTCTTCTTCTTTCTTTTCATTTTTAGTGATGTGTTCTCTCTCATGAAGGGGATGAGTTGAGGTGTGGACTTGGGCTGGGTCATCAAACCCAAAGGCCATTGGCCGAGCCAGCATAGTAAATTAAAAAAAGAAAAGAAATAAGAAAAATAAATGAAGGGTTGGGCTTGGACTGAGCCCAATAGGGCTGGACTAGAAAATTGGGTGGTTTAATTACTATAACTAGTATTTTACTAAAAATTGTTTTAGTATTTTATTAAGAATATTTTCTAAATTTATTATTAACTATATCTAGCAAGTAGTGTATTCATATTTAGCTATTAAAAACTTTGGAACTATTTTTGTTATTTGTAGATTAAATCATATTCTTCATGAGTAACCAAAGGGACCTAGATACAATAAGATTTTATATATAGACTTTTAGAAGATAAAGATTATATAAGTATATTTATGGTTATTTAAATTAAATCATAATAAGAATTACCCCTTCTAAAAATAAATTATATCTTAAGATTAATCATGATCATGATTAATCTATTGTGCATTCTTATTCTTGTGATTCTGACTACTTTATATCGACCCTAGGCTAATCAGACCAACCTGGACTCAACGGAATTATTGTTTTCTCCAGTAAAGGACCCTGGGAGAGTACATCTCTGATAGTTTTCGTATTTGATTATTTCTATACTTTTTGTATTTAATATTTTTTATATTGATATCATGTTGATTCTTGACACGCTTGTCACACGAGATAGTAGTTATGGATTCTTGCATGTTGTTCGTGACCAATATATTTTTGTGTTCATGACCTGTCTGAATCCGTGAGTACTAGCCGGGCGGGGAAGTACATTAGTAGACATGTAAACATACCCAGAAATATCCACAAAATGTCTATTCTTGCCTGATAGCAGTCGCACAACTCACGTGCGGGGTGCCGGATTTACCCTCTTAGCCGTTTACATATCGAAAGTGTATTTCAAATCACTTGTTAGATATAGTCTTATTACAGTACAGTTTTCTTGTCATTGCTTCTCTTGTGTACCATGTCTTCCTGCTTTTACTCGCATGATTTCTATCATGATTTCTGTTTATCCCTTATCATGTATCCCAGTATTATTACAGATTTATGAATTTTGTCATGTTTTGATTCTGTTGTGAGATTGTACTCGTTCCATTCCTGACTGGAAACCAACATTTTTCAGGTTAGTTGTGGCTTCACTTAGCTTTGGAAGATACGAGTGTACTTGCAGACAGAAACCTAGAAATAGATAGCAGTTGTATCATTTTCATAAATTGTATGAACTTTGTATTTTCTTTAATTTTTAAATATTATAAATGTTGTAATAAATTTAAAAATGTGAATGAGCAATAAAGTTTAATTTGAGCAATTATCTCTTGCGGCTTGACAGCATTCTACCGTCGACTCTGCGGCATAGGCTGGCTTGGACACGTCTCGTATCCGAAAAGCGGGTGCGGGTCATGACAAGTTTTTGTGGTAGCCCATGCTGGTCCGTCTTCGCAAATTGTGCGAACTCGTGGTAGTACCATATTAGTCGTACTACTGCGAGCCTGCGACTAGGAAATGCTCATTCACAACTTGGAATAAATCAATTTTAAGAGAATGGTTAGGACTAGGAGTCCCTAAATTAAATTGACATTTGGGTAGTTAAGGTTGCTACATAGGTCTCACTAGATGACTTTCATAGAAGGATACACTATCGCATTTTGATTCCACAGTATTTCTCATGAGGGTAAGATTCGTAACATCTTCCCAAAAGTTTGAAAAATATTACTTTTATTTATTTGTTTGAATTAAATATGATTTTAGAACTTTATAAATATTTATTAGAGAAGGCCTTAGTCATGGTTAAATTTTAGAATGCCAAATGACTAGAAAGTGATGGCACGGATAGTGCAGTGGCGTGCTTTGATTAGTGTATTAGCTGTGGTTGGGAAGATCGAACAATAAGTGGGTCCAAACTAGAAAAATCAGGCCAAGTTGTGACTTGACCTCTATAAATAATTTAATTAGTTATTTAGTAATAATACGACTTTTAGAAGACTCGGTTGTTCTAAACTAGCCCGAACGCAACCTAAGCCCTGGTAGTCATGTAGTGCGACCAACGACGTCAATGTAGATATATGGATGTGTATACATACCGGTAGTCCATTTTGGTCTTGTGAATAATTTCTATAAATTGTATATTGAGTATAACAGATGTGTTATTTCTATTTAAATTTGCATTTTACTTGGGAATAGGATAACCTTCTCTTAGAATGATATTTCGAGATTTATTTAGACTATACTTGTGCATAAGTATATTCATAATAAATAGACATAGTGTTTTATACATGTTTCCTTCGATCTTGAATATTAGAGAAATAGAGATTAGAAATCTATATTTCGTTTGCCTTCGGTCCTTTTCTTCCTGATTTTGATCATTTGTACGAACTTTATCTTATGTCTTCTCTAAACATCGCCATATCATGGGTTTGTATCACTTATATTTTATTTGGACCCAAGGGATTATATCTTTTTAAATAATTTCTCACTCAGTTGTCTATACATTAACCTCAAGTTAAATTTTTTGGATTCAAGAGTTATCCTTCCTAACTAATTATTTTCTTTTCAAGACTTGATATTTATACTGGAAGGACGGATACTTACACCCTCTTAGAACTTGTTTGAAATTCTAGAACCTCCTTTGAAATTTCATAAGGTATAGTTAAAAGAATGTTCATTGACTTGCGATGGCAAGACAGCAGCGCATTGTCGCCACTTATTTGAATTATCGAGACTACGAGTTCACTGCAGCCAGCAGCGCACTGGCGTCGCATAATCCTAAGGTTAAAGTAAATCCAAGTAAGAGTAAATTATCGAATATTATGAAAACTATGCCTTATTTGTCCTATTTTCATCTTCGAGTAATTATGAAAATAGTGGATAGAGTTGATAGAGTATTTGATAATGTATTCTTACTTGAGTCATGGAACCAAGAGTTGATTGCAGCCAGATGTACACTGGCGAGGCATGAATTCTCGATGAAACGACTTCAGATATGCATACGATTTTCGAATACCATAGAAGATACGTCCTTTATTGACATATGACTATTGAGCTTCTAATATAATTTGTGCCTTAATCCTAGTTACCATTTTCTCTATAAACCGGTTACTCTTCTTTTTCTCCATATCTTCCTATTTTCGAATCCTCACATTTTAAATCTAATTTGATTTCCTTCCACTAGATTCATAATCATACCTCGATTATGATTCTATGATTATGCTTACACAATCGATCGTGTTAGAGCGGTTTCGATTGGATCATCCTTAACGACATTTCGATCACGACTAGGCTATTCGATTATAATTCAATCGTGTCAATTCGCATGTTATCCTAGAATTCGATCCTAAAATCGTGCCTAAATAGTTTTGCTTAACTAGTTGTTCATACCAAAATAATTTTAATTTTGCTCAATCTTAAATAATTTTTGCTCATGACTAAATCATAATCGTACCTATATTTTTTAACTAAGTTTTATTTTTTATTCCACCATGATTATGACTATTGTGATCTTGTTCATGCTCGTACCAACTTTTAAATTTTGATCATGCTTGGATGACTCGCATGCATCTTAGTTGTACCTAAGTGGCTTTAACCATGCTTGGACTGTATCTAAATTTTGATCCTTAACCATGCCTATATGATTCCAATAGTAGTTAGTCGTGCCTAACGACTCCTCCTTGTTTAACAAATCCCATTTTGATTATATCCCCGACCATGGTAACTAGACCCTTTCGACTATACTTTAATCATGACTCGTGGTACCTTTTCTATTCACGATCTAACTCTTGATCATTTGTCATACCATTTTTATTATATTCGTAATCATGACTAATCGTGACCTTCAAATTTTGAGGAAGAAATTTTCTAAGGTGGGTAGATTGCAAAACCCATTTCTTTTTTTTGAAATTTTATTTATTTTAGTTCTAAATATTTATCTAGTTAGAAAACTTTATCTATTTCAATATAGATATTTTCATGTTGAAAAAAAATATTTACTATTTCATCTATTACCATGTACTTCTAGGGTTATTTGGTCCAACAGTATCATTTGTTTTACGATTCGAATTTACAAGAATATATTTTAAATATTATTTAATATTGGATATTATTTTAAGGTAATATTTTAATTACTAAAGTATTAAATTTAGATATGGTTAAATGTTTCTGGGATATTATTAATAAATATCTAGTATAATTATGGATTGATTTCAATTAATCTAGAATCTGTTGGACTCAATATATAGTTGAGTTATATTTTATTTCTTTTATTTATTAAATATCATCTTGACTACTAGAATCTATAAATATATATAGATGAGATTATATTTATGAAGACCTAAATTTTACAGATCATCTGTTGGTACTAAAAAAATTCTTAAATTATTATTGTTATAAAAAAAAGAATAAATTAAGTATGTTTAAGATATTTTATTCGAATCGATTTATAGAAAATTTGATCTGGATTTATACTAATCCAATTGCCTTCCTAATTAGATAATTCCTAAATCCCCAACCTTAATTTCCCAAATCCAATTCCCGATTCCTAACCCTAACTCTAAATCCTTCTTCCCAATCTTGCGAATTTTATTTACTTATTCATTTACCTTATTTTACTTATTATGGTTGAAGGTAAATTTTTATTATATATTTTGGGGACATTTTTGTGCCTCTAGAGTTTCATGACTTTTTCTTCGTTTCTCATCTATTGATCAATATTTCTTTATCAGAAAATTCTTACTACCTTCTGCCAATCTACCAAGATCGCCCATCCTAGTATTCATTAAATTCGAGGACGAATTTATTTCTAAGGTGGGTAGATTTGTAAGCCCGCTTCCCGTGATTTCAAAATATTATTTGATATTATTAAATTATTAATATAAAATATATGTCTACCGAGTATTAAATTTAGTTTGACTAAACGTGTTCGTTATTATTAATAATATGTAGTATTATTTCTAATCAATATAGATTTATTTCGATTAAATCTAGAACTTATAAAATTCGATAATTATTTGAAGTAATGTTATCATTCAATTTATGATTTAGAAAATATTGTTTGAATCATATTGATAATAGTCATTATTAATAAAGTTATTTAGTTATCAACAATGGTGTTTCAATTTGATTAGTCTGATAATGTATTTATTTGATAATTATAGGAAGATATTTTACCAATTAATTAGATAATTATGATAATATACGTTTAGAGATTATTGGTTCATCCCCATCATTTATTTTAAATAACTGATTTTATAAAAGCTATTTCAATTATAATTAGATATTAGTTTAAATCATTGTGGTAATTAATTGTTTTAGATTTAAACAATTTAAACTCTTGATAAACCTTAAGTACTACCTCGATTTACTATCATTATCAAATAATATATTTTGATTAGATTTACTATATTTGAAATAATTATTTGGAGTTTAAATTAGGGAAGAGATATAATATGGAAAAATTTGATCTCATCGGATAGGGTAGCCTCCGTATAGTTAAGGAGGTTTTTCTCCTTTCCCGACTCAATCCCGTTTTCTTCTCCCTAACAAAGATTATAATTCTACCAGTCCCCAATACCTTCATCACCACCACACGACCACAACCTTGACTCCTCGCGCCAACCCAGCTCCTTCCATCACCACACACAATCGAGCCTTGCTAGCGCCACTCCGCTCCGCTCGAACCGGCCCAGCGATCTTCTCCGCCGATACAGCCGGAGTTCGGGAGCCTCGTGTTCCCCACGTCGAATGCCGGTGGGAGCCACGCGCACGACCCTCCGCCTCGGCCAGCGCAGCCGCGCTCCAGCCGCCGGATCTTCCCGTGTCGCGCCATCCCCAAACCCTCTCCTCGCACCGGCGAACGACCACAGTGGAGTCTCCCACCGCTTCCCGGAACCCTCGTCGGCTCCTCCGCGAACAGCTCCGTCCGATCCACTGCCCTGACCGTGCCAGCCGACTCCCTGACTGCCATCCTCCGCGGGTAGCAGAGCCTCTACCGAACCCCATCCACCGAGAGACCAGCACGACCGCGACTGACCATATCGGAGCTCACCGTGCCTGGCCGAACACCCACAGACGACCCTGTTGCCGCCGTGCCAAGCCGATGACGTGCTCGAGCCGTACGTCCCTCTCCTCCGCGCCCTTCCCTCTCCTTCGCCTCGTCCGGCGAGCGCGTCCCTCCGTGAGTTCTCGAATCCTTCTACTTCTCTTCTTCTTCTTTTTTATTTTTAGTGCTGTGTTCTCTCTCATGAAGGGGATGAGTTGAGGTGTGGACTTGGGCTGGGTCATCAAACCTAAAGGCCATGGGCCGAGCCAGCATAGTAAATTAAAAAATAATAATAATAAAAAAAATGAAGGGTTGGGCTTGGACTGAGCCCAATAGGGCTGGACTAGAAAATTGGGTGGTTTAATTACTTTAACTAGTATTTCACTATAAAAAATTTAGTATTTTATTAAGAATATTTTCCAAATTTATTATTAACTATATCTAGCAAGTAGTGTATTCATATTTAGCTATTAAAAACTTTGGAACTATTTTTGTTATTTGTAGATTAAATCATATTCTTCATGAGTAACCCAAGGGGCCTAGATACAATAAGACTTTATATATAGACATTTAGAAGATAAAGATTATATAAGTATATTTATGGTTATTTAAATTAAATCATAAAATTATATATTAGTATATCTTCTTATAAGCTCCTATATAAGGTTATAAATACTTAGAAGTATTTTGTAAATGATTTTTAATAAATTATAAATATATGTTTCTAAAAAAATATTGTAGATAATAATAATAATAAGAAGAAGAAGAATTACCCCTTCTAAAAATAAATTATATCTAAGATTAATCATGATCATGATTAATCTATTGTGCATTCTTATTCTTGTGATTCTGACTACTTTATATCGACCCTAGGCTAATCAGACCATCCTGGACTCAACGGAATTATCGTTTTCTCCAACAAAGGACCCCAGGTGAGTACATCTCTGATAGTTTTGTATTTGATTATCTCTATACTTCTTGTATTTAATATTGTTTTACATTGATATCATGTTGATTCTTGACACGCTTGTCACACGAGATAGTAGTTATGGATTCTTGCATGTTGTTCGTGACCAATATATTTTCGTGTTCGTGACCTGTCTGAATCCATGAGTACTAGCCGGACGGGGAAGTACATTAGTAGACATGTAAATATACGCAGAAATATCCCCAAAATGTCTATTCTTGCCTAATAGCAGTCGCACAACTCTTGTGCGGGGTGCCGGATTTACCCCCTTAACCGTTTACATGTAGAAAGTGTATTTCAAATCACTTGTTAGATATAGTCTTATTACATTATAGTTTTCTTGTCATTGCTTGTCTTGTGTATCATGTCTCTCTACTTTTACTCGCATGATTCCTATCATGATTTCTGTTTATCCCTTATCATGTATCCCAGTATTATTACAGATTTATGGATTTCGTCATGTATTGATTATGTTGTGAGATTGTACTCGTTCCATACCTGACTAGAAACCAACATTTTTCAGGTTAGTTGTGGCTTCACTTGGCTTTAGGAGATACGGGTGTACTTGCAAACAGAAACCTAGAAATAGATAGCAGTTGTATCATTTTCATAAATTGTGCGAACTTTATTTTTTCTTTAATTTTTAAATATTATAAATGTTGTAATAAATTTAGAAATGTGAATGAGCAATAAAGTTTATTTTGATAAATTATCTCTTGCGGGCTTGACAGCGTTCTACCGCCGACTCTGCGGCGTAGGCTGGCTTGGATACGTCTCGTATCCGAAAAGCGGGGGCGGGTCGTGACACAAGCCACCAACTTCGCAGAGCGTGCTCACTACACAGCCCATGACCACGCGTATCTAAATCAAACGATGCCACGCGTTCATAGCAGTTGGTACAACCGTTCGCGCAAGTTGCTACATTGTGCCACGCACAACCAGATGAAGCTCGCGCAAGATGATCAACTAGTGTTTAAGACAGAGTGACGTGGCGGGCAAACATCTAACTTTGCAGAATGTGCACACTACACTACCCCCGACAATGCGCATCTCAATCAAATGATGCCACGCATCCTCAACAGTTAGTGCAAACGTTTGCGCAAGTGAACAGGAGGCGCGCAACCTGAAGCACGCGCAACCCAGAATAACTGCTAAATAGTTATTTCAAGAACTCTTTAAATAGAGTTTCAAATCAATCACAAAGCATCAAGAGTGATCATAATCTCCTGCTAAAGTGTTGTTGCATCCTCCAGAGGCTCATGTCTTAGATATCACATCGTCCAAGGGATAAAGTGATCGTCTTCTGATCATATTTCTATAGTTGTACTTCCCCAAAAATCAATTATACTCTTGTACTCTTGTACTCTTTTCTATGTTTGTAATAAGACTTTTTGTTCTTCGCAAACAGATAGTCTGTGTAACCATCTCTAGACCAAGCATCTGCCTTTCGCCTATATCATCCCATGCTAACGGGGATCTGCACTTTCTGCCATACAATGCCTCAAATGGTGCCATCTAGATACTGGCCTGGAAACTGTTATTATAGAAGAACTCTACTTGATGCATGTGACCTTCCCATGAACCACCGAAGTCAAGCGTACAAGACCGCAACATATCTTCAAGAGTCTGGATCGTACATTCTGACTGACTATCTATCTGCGAATGATAAGCTGAACTAAACTTGAGACGAGTCCCCAAGCTCTCTTGAAGACTCCGCCAAAAGTGCGATATATATCTTGAATCTCTGTCTGATACAATACTGACTAGTACTCCATACAACCTGACTATCTGCCTGAGGTACATCTCTGCTAGTTGATCTGTTGACTGGCCAATTCTGAAAGGGAAAAAATAAGCTACCTTGGTGAGTCTGTCAACTATAACCCATATAGCATCTCTCCCAGCTGGGGATTTAGGGGTGTGTTTGGTAGGAAGGAAAATAGAGGAGGGAAAAGTGAAGGGAAAGATTCATTTTCTCTTGTTTGGTATAGAAGGAAAATATGAAGGAAGGAAAAGTGAAGGGATTACTTTCCCTCATAACCTAAGAAATCCAATCCCCCCAAAAGTGAGAAGAAAAGTGGAGGCTTGTATTAATTAACAATTATACCCCCATATAAATGTATTATTTAAAAATTATTTATGGAGTCAAATGGTAAATAAGTGTTTTTAGTTGAGGGTAGAAATGGTAAACCCTATATTTTTTACTTTCTTTCCTTCCACTTTTTTTCATACCAAACAAAGGAAAATGCATCTCTTATCTTTTCCATCCTTGCTACCAAACACGAAGGAAGGAAATGTTCTTTCCTTTCCATGTGAAAGGAAAATACATTCCTCTATTTTTTTCCTTCCTTCTACTTTTCCATCCTTCCTACCAAACACAGCCTAGGTAATCCAGTTACAAAATCCATGGTAAAGTTCTCCCATTTCCATTCTGGGATCGATAAAGGTTGAAGAAGTCCAGCTGGTCTCTGATGTTCAGCCTTAACTTGCTGACAGACTAAACAACGAAAGACGAACCGGGCTATCTCCTTCTTTACGCCATTCCACCAAAAATGCTGACAGATATCATGATACATCTTCGTACCGCTGAGATGAATTTAGTACTGTAACTGTGAACCTCTGCCATGATCTATTGTCTGATGTCACCACTGGATACACAAAGATGCCTTTCATGTCGAAGTGTACCATCCTCATGAATACATAACTCTGATCTCCGTCCTGCTACACATTCTTCCCTAAGCCGCTGAAGCTTGGAATCCGTTGACTGAGATAACTTAATCCTCTCAACTATACGGGACTGAACTTGTATATTGGCCATCAATGCCACATTGGTAAGAAAAACTACCTCAATACCCATCTTCTGAAGATATGCTAACAACTCTGACTATGCTGTTAGAAAATAAACTCCGGCTCTTCTGCTCAATTCATATGCAACAACGTTGGCCTTCCCAGGATGATACTGCCGGTTGATGTCGTAATCCAAAAGTAGTTCTAGCCATCTCCTCTGACGCATGTTAAGATACTTCTGGGTAAACACATACTTAAGTCTCTTGTGGTCGGTGAAAATCTCCATCCGATCTTTATACAAATAATACCTCCACAACTTAAATATGAAAACCACCGCTGCTAATTCCAAGTCTTGAGTTGGATAATTCCTCTCATGATCACGAAGCTTACGTGACGCATAAGCTACTACCTTACCGTGCTGCATCAATATGCATCACAATCCTCTGCCGGAAGGATCACAATAAATCAAAAATCCTTCAGTCCCATACGGAAGCGTAAGAATGGGTGTCGTCATCAATCCTTGCTTCAACTTCTCGAATGAACTCTGACACTCTGCTATCCAAGCAAACTGTATATCCTTGCGGATCAACTGCGTCAGGGATGCTGAAATTCGAGAAAAATTTGAAACAAATCGCCGGTAATAGCCAGCCAATCCTAGGAAACTCTAAACTTTTGCGACGGTTCTGGGTACTGACCATGTCTCTATAGCTACTATATTCTGGGGGTCCACTTCCACTCCACCTCTGGTGATGATGTGACCTAAGTACGAAATGCGATCCAGCCAAAATTTGTACTTACTGAACTTCGCGTACAATTGGTGCTCTCTGAGAATCTGAAGGACTACTCAGAGATGCTGCTCATGCTCTACCTCATTGTAACGCCCCAGTCCCAAAATACATAGGACTAGGAACGTAGGTATGCCAGTGGTATAATAAATATATGTAAGCTGTAAAATACAGTAGAACCATAACTAATCTCATCCACACAAAAATAAATAAATAAAAGATATCATATAATAATAATAAATTATCTTTGGTACATGTAGTTGGGCGGAGACAAATCTACTACCAACTATGAAAAGAAATACAAGATATACAAAAGAATGATTTTGGCGAGCGAAGCGAAGACGATCAAGGGCAATCATCCTCGAAAAAATAGCGATGACCACGACTAGAGCTAGAACACTTACGAAAGACAAGAGCACACACCTGGAGAGATAACCAGGTCCTCAGAGGGACGTAACAAGATACAAGAAAACACAATGCCATATAAACTGTGATATATAATAGAAAATAAGGGATGCATGCAATAGGGTACCTAATCGTACTATAGTGAATATGCAATAAAGAACAATCCTTCACATATGGGCACTCAAGCTGTATAGCAGTAGCATCATCCCTCTCATCGAGAATCAGTATAATCCATCCATAACGTTTGACGAACGTCAGAGGGAATCAGTAAGAAAACGTCCATAACGTTTCATGAACGTCAGAAGGAATCAATACAATAAGAAGAACCTACGTCTCCAGCGGAGCTTCAGGTACAATAGCAGTATGTAAATGTGGCCTATACATCAAGGAATTGTTCTTCCCTCCCAATGCCTAATGGAGTCACATCCATGACTCATATGAACCTCTAGTAACTGCCAAGTCCACTAGCATGCAATTCTATTGGCAGTTACTCCTAACCGTCGCACGCCTCATACGTATCGGTGGCCGGCCAACTACACGAGTACGTGTCCTATATGTGACTCATAATACGTGGTAAAGTATGTGTCAATGCCGTATGAGATATACCAATACCTCATTATCCAATGGGTGGTCACTAAACTAAATTAATGTAAAATAATTTAAAAGCAATTAGAACGACCTATATAGTCGCTTGCACCCAAGTGTGACTTGGACGCACAACAATATAAAATATAGAACAAATATATGAAACTAAAAATAAATAACTGAAATTAAAGTAAAGTAATCACAGAGTAAGGTGGCAAGGTATCTTGCCCGGTAGGACGCTTGGTGTATTGTAATGATCTATGTGGCACGAACTGCGACTTCGGTGTAACAACTACACAAGGTGACCTCTGATGGTGGCACGGACAGTTCCATTGGGTCCATATGGGTCAAATTAGTTAGAGTCTACATAAAGAGGTTCAGAATTGGCGAGAAAATAGGAAAAGTGAGTTTGGTCACGGACAGGAGGATAATTGAAGGAAATTAGATAGATCATAATATTTACGATTTTTAGAAAATATTTTATAATACTTGCAAATATATTTTTATTTGTTAAAAAAATAGTTTCTAGATAAATACTTGAAAAGTATAAAATCGTTTTAGGCAAACACTTTAATTTTTTAAAATATGGTCTTAAGGTATTAAATAAAATCGTTTTTGGTAAAAACTATACGTTTATTGACTATTTAAAAATCGAGAAGTTTTTATAAAAATAATTAAAACTATATTTTTTTTCTTCTACTAGTTAAGATAAAAGAAATATACAAAAAATAATTTAAGTCAAAAATTCATTCATAATAAGCTAGGAATATATAATAATAATAATAATAATAATAATAATAATAATAATAATAATAATAATAAAACTAAGGATAAATAATACTAATATTAGTATAAGCTTTTAAGAGACATATAAAGAAAATGAAAATAAAATAATAATAACAAAAATAATAACACTACGAATAATATCACTATTATACTAATATTAATAATATCAATGAACCAGCAGTTTTTCACTGCTGTTGCTCTTCAATCTTGAAACACCCAAAATATATAGAAATGTACTTAGAAATAAAAAAAAACTATCTAAACCTGGCTACAGTTGTCTTTTCTTTTAAAAAAACAAAATAATAATAATAGAACTAAAAATCTATAATAATAATGATAAAATAATACTAATAACAAATAACATCAATTAATAAATAAACACATAATATAACCTATACTATTGAAGCAGCAGCCTTCTTCTTTAGAAAAAGAGGGGAGAGAGAGAGGTTTGAAATCAAATGGGAAAGAGAGAGGGACGGAGAGAAGCTGAGGGAGTGAGCGAGAGGGAGGCGGAGAGGGTTTCAGCGAGGCGGTGAGCGGAAGAGGGGGCAGCGGTCTGGAGGAAGAGGCAGCATAGTGAAGGAAAGGGGAAAGACTCCGACCGGGAGCGTGTGGCGGGCGCTGCGCCGGAAGAGGCGGCGGAGGATGCCGGCATGGTCGCGATGGAGGAGGACTCGGCGGGGCTTGACGGATCCGACCGGTGGACGAGGCTTCGGCCACGGCGAGGGGCGGCTCGCGGGGATTTGGCCGGAAGTGGAGGATTGATGAGAGGGGATCGATGGCCCGACGGATCTGACGGGAGGCGGCGCGCTTGACGCGAGGTCAAAGCGGTTGGAGGCACGCGGGGCTGTTCGTCGGCGGATGGCGGTCGAGAGGAAGCGGCGCTCAGGCGTAGGATCGGATCTGGGTATGTGCTGGTCGGCGCGGCTGGAGGGCCTGGCCGGATCTGGCGGCGCGCGGCCATCCTCGACACAGCGGGGCGAAGCTTGTGGCTCGTCGACGACCGGAGGTAAGGGTGGTGGTTGTGATTTATTTTTGTTTACTGGTGGTGGGATTTTTGTGCGGCGGGGCTGTCGCGGCAGTGGCCGTGGTGGTGGTGTGGTGATGATTGTTTGGGTTTAGTTGGGAAGAAGGTGGTGTCGGGTGGCTGTGGCGGTCGAGTTTTCGGCCAATGGCAGTGGCCGCGGGTGGCGATCCTGTTGGTTGGGTACGGTTGTCGTGATTTTTGGGTCTCATTCGGGGAGACGATGATGCCGGTGGTGGTGCAGGCCGGCCGGGGCGAGGGTGTGCTGGTGGTGGTGTGTTTGTGGTAGTCGGGACGGATCGGGTGGCCGAGGGGAGTCGGGCTGGTCGAGGTTGTCGGGATGCTTGGTGGCGGTAATGGCGATGGTCCAGGGGTGGTCGGATGACGACAGCGTCGATGATAGCGGTGGAGGAGTGCAGGGCTGGTGGTGTCCATAGGGAGTAGGGACGGTGAACGGTGGCTGACTGGGTTAGGTTAGGGATTTGATGATGTCGGGGTCTGTCCGACACGGGAAAGGAGATAATGTAGCTGTAATATGGAATAAGATATAGACATGGACACGAGGCACTCACTTTGTAGTAGAGAAAATTATGGAGAATAGAAATTTATGGATGAGTACCTGCCTTTTATATAGGATGTGGGAATCCCAGTTGGATAAGGATTAGGAGTAGTTTAAATCCCCGTTAGATAATAAGCTATTTATTTTAAATCAAATTCAATAAATTTCAAATCCAAATCTAATTAAATTACATCCTTTAGTTTAAAATCAAATAAGATAAATCAAATTTCAAATATAGATATTAATTTAACTATTTAAATAAATCCATAAAATCAAATTAAGATTTAAATCGCCACAATAATTTCAAAAAATATATTTTCCAAAAGTACTAATAATAATAATTTCAAAAATTATATTATTATTTAAAAATAAACTAATAAATAATTATGAAATATATATATATGCCCAAATTATATTTACATAAATATACTTTTCTAATATACCATTTTATAGGAAAAAATTATTTATTATTATAACTGTATAAATGAAAGGCTTTTCATAATTAAAATCATAAACTTGGAAATTTTGGTACAATCGCTAAAAATATTATTATCTATATTACTTCGAAACTATAAAAAGAGAAAAAAAATTTCAAAAATATGTACGCTCGCACATATTCACACTCGTCGAGCAATTACGAAAAACAAAAATTTTTGCACGACATACAATACAACTACGCGACGTACAATATACAAAATAAAAAAATCAGTATCAAATTTACTTTTAAAAAGTAGAAATTTAGGGGTTTTACACTCATTCTTCCTATAGACCAAGATGTCGTCTATAAATACTATCACGAACTGGTCCAAATACGGCACGAAGATACGATTCATGAGGTCCATGAATACAGCTGGCGCATTGGTCGCTCCGAATGGCATAACGAGGAACTCCCAATATTCATACCTCGATCTGAATGATGTCTTCGAGATGTCTTGCTCTCTAACTCTGATCTAATGGTACCCCGACCGCAAGTCAATATTCGAGAATACTGTCGCTCCTCTGAGTTGATAGAATAAATCATCTATCCTTGGTAGGGGATATCTATTCATGATTGTTACAGAGTTCAATGTACGATAATCAACACATAATCTTGATGTACCATCCTTCTTTTTCATAAGAAGCATCGGGACTCCCCAAGGTGATCCACTAGCACGAATGAATCCCTTGGTTCTGAGTTCTTCAATCATCTTGTACAAGATCTCCAATTCTGAAGGTGCCATTCTGTAGACTCTCTCTGACACTGGTGTCATCCCTGGAAGCAAATCAATGGTGAACTCTATCTCTCTCAGGGGACATGCCTGGAAGCTCTTCGGGAAATACATCAGGAAACTCTTCTACTACTCTGGCAAACTGAACTGCTACTGCCATCCGCAAGACTGGTGGAGAAGGTTCTACTTCGCCTCTGGAAAATAAAAACTCTAGTTCGCCGGGAATACCAAAAATAATCCTGCCAAGATGGCAGTCTATTCTTGCATATTGATCCTTCAACCAATCCATTCCTAGGACCACATCATAGTCGGCCATCGAAAATTCTATCAATCTAGTGGAAAACTCTCTACCGCTAACTACGATTCGACACGAGGAATAGACTCTATCTACTCCTACAAGACCGTTACCAATAAGTATATTGAGCCTTACTGATAATGACTCGGGCTCCACTCCTATCCGTGTCGCGAATCGTGCAGACATAAATGAGTGCGATGCACCCAAATCAAATAAGACTGATATGCTAGAAAAGAGTTGACGAAAATGGTACCTGTCACCACCTCACCTGATGCCAATTCTTATGCCACGATCAGAGCCATAACATGTCCTTGTCCTCTTGGTACTGGTCCCATCTGCTGGTGATCTCTCTGCCTGTTCTGAATCTGAACCTGGGCATACTATTGAGCCTGAGGCAGCAACGGCTTCGAAGGTTGGTACTGTTGTTACACTGGTGCTGGTGCTGGTGCTCTAACCGAGGGAATGGTTAGGTTTGATGACGATGAACTGGCTCTAATCGGACAGGATCCAATCATATGGTCCGATGCTCCATAAGCCAAGCACAATCTACGTACTCTACGACACTCTGAAACTACGTATCCTGGCTTTCCACAATGAGTACAGCCCATTGCGGAAGACTGCTTCTACTTCTGTTGCTGAGGGTACGTCGGTGTCGAGTGCTGAACCGACAAAACTGTGGTCGCCCTCCTAGGAGCTCCAATAGTCAAATTCCTAGCTGTCATGCTGGTGCTGATTACTAGGATATCTGTCCATGGGACCTCTTCCTTCCTCCGGTTCGATCTACTATCCT
The DNA here is from genome assembly GCA_029216955.1 of Iris pallida. Lineage (NCBI taxonomy): Eukaryota > Viridiplantae > Streptophyta > Magnoliopsida > Asparagales > Iridaceae > Iris > Iris pallida. The sequence continues at coordinate 379,501 of JANAVB010044214.1, read as the reverse complement.
CTGAAAAGTATACTCATGCCTCTTCGCTGCTCGTAAGATGGCATCAAACGTCTGGTGCTCAAACTGCTCCACTGATATAATGATCTCTAGGTAGAGTCCCTGCTGGAATGGCTGGGCTCGGTCTAATTCGGTCGCCACCAAGGTAGGAGTAAACCGACTAAGTCTTAATAATTAGGCCGCATAACCATCGACCGTCCTTCCCATCTGCTTAAGATTGGTGAATCTCGTCTGCAGATCATAACGAGCTACTGTATCAAATTACTTGGTCTGGAACTTGTCGCTAAATACCGTCCATAAGATAGGCGTCGCCAAACCAACTGCTAGCATCGCCCACCAGGTGCGGGCTAAGTCCAACAATTGTAGGCGCACAATGGCCACCTTCTCATCCTCTGGAATTTGAGCTGCCTCCAGGATAACCTCTATGTCCTGAAACCATGCATCAGCAGCGATAGCATCTTCACTGTCGTCAAAGAAATGAGGGTTCAGGCGCTTGAAGCTATTGGTCGTGTTGTTCCCTTGATAACCAACTCTGCCCATAGCATCTTGTACTGTCTGGTGCAGGACATCGCCCCGACGATCTTGTGACACAAGCAATTCTCGGATGAGCCCTATCAAGACTCTATTGTCAGGCTCTGCAGGCTGGACTGGCTGAACTGGGAGCTCTGCGTTCCTAGAATACATGACTCGGGAAGCTGCTCCAGAGTGTTGGGCTTGGTCCCCAGGTCGCAGCTGGTTCCCTGGAGGTGCTCCATCATGCTGATCGGTAGGACCAGGAGCAATGCCACTGAAGAAATGACATGGGTAACAATAAGAAAGGACCAAGATAGATCGAGGATATAAGCATGTGATCGGGTCAAGATTTTAGAAAGATTAGAATGCACGAGTAGAGATCAAGGACGGATGTTGATTGAGACATCTATCTGGTAAAACCCTCACACACCTTGATTTACAAGACCTGCATGGGCCACCACTTCAACTGTGTCATGCCCCAGAACCAGAATATTGGAGAGCGGGGGACAGACACAGCCAGCTACGTACATTGAAGTGAATCCCACCTTGCAATACGGTCACGGCTGTCTAGATGTATGAGGGTTTATCTATAAGCCAACTGTCACACCCCGATCCTGGAGAATCGAAATCTAGCCACTGGCCGTGATGCCGTACAAGTCTAGATTATGCTTGTACAAGGCAAAACCATTATAGTTTCTGGTATTTCTTAGAAAAACAACGACAACGCAGCAAAACCAAGCAGATAAATTGAAGTCACACAAGATATTGAAGAAACGTATCTTTTTATTGATAATTGCAATATATTACAAGACTTACAGCGGAATACAGAGTTTACAACTGATTACAAGGCTTTGATTAGCCAACTGAATATATACACTTGCCCTTTTTGGCTACAACTGAATATATCGACTTCTTTACAATAAACTTGTCAATTTGGCTACAATCTTACTGGTACAACTGAGTTATACTATTCCATACATTATGTCCCGTATAGCAGAAGGTATCGTCTTGAAAGAAGAGCTTCTGAACACCCATCCAAATTATCGATGACATGCACTGATCAAACGATTTTCCCTATAAACAAGCACCTGTAATATTGCCTACAACGTGGGTCAGTACATCATCAATGTACTGGCGAGCGGTGCTGGCCCAACTCACCTAAGAAGACAATACTAAGTAATCATGTTATAGAAAATTATTAACAGTGGACTTTTTCGTTGCCTTAGGGTCAATTTTATGTTCGTATCTGACAAGAAGTAAAGCATGCAAATCTTATAGCCAGCGTAATTTAAAGCATACAGTTATCACCCTTTGGTGATTCTTACCCACGATCGTATAGCCATCCATGTACATTTATAATACTTAGCCTGCACAAGACATTGTTAGAACAATATCATAATTTAATATATTTTTTACCGTTCAGGTGATTCTTACCAAAAGCCAACATCCTTTCCTGTAAATGATTAATAACTTACTCTACCTGCATAAGACATCATCAGAACTGGACCTATCTATATGAATATCACTGGAGACACACCATCTTGGACCATCTTACAGGTATACGGTGCCCCTTATAGTGCGGGTGGCTAGCCCCACTGAAGGTCCCGTATACCGTGCTACTACTTCAGTACTGTGCTACTACTTCAGCACAAGGTTCTCCCTAGGACAAATCGGTTTCCAAGGCCTTGGAATACCGTTCGAGGAACCACCTTGTCGACAAGTTGTCCATGACCATGCAATTATATGCAACTTATCTAAGAAGAAAACATATAATGCATGATGAGGAAAACTAAGTAATAACCCATCATTTGCATTCGTATTGTCATCTTGCCATCTTGCCTTGATCCAACGCTCACATTATTATCTGCCAAATCCAGGGTCTTAGTAAAAACTACATTCTACATCGGCATAGGATAATAGAATGTGATTACCTAATCCATTCTTCACATTTTTGATACCATACATCTTTCCAACCAAACTCAATGTACTCACCACCCAATTCCTGGAACTTAGCACCTGTTTAGCATACGTTCATTCGGACGTAATTCAAGCATACTCACTGCCCAGTTCTTGGGTCTTAACATCTGTGTTACCATCTATTCATCGAGCTAAGGCTCGATATACTCACCGCCCAAGTATTTGGGACTTTGCTCCACATGTCATGTATATTATCGCAACATCGTACAAGCATACAATTCATCTAGCAATAAAAATTTACGTTCAGGTGATTATTTATCTTTCTGAATTCCATGCAAGGTGTTATTGAGCAACTCAGTAAGAAACATAGCATACTAACTTTTATTTTAAGTGTAAAGCTAAAGGATCTTCGAAGGGTTCAACACTACTCACATTTATAAGACAATTCCTGCCACGATCGTATAGCCTTCCAAGCGATCCTTCATATATTCCCAAGTCCAACAAGGCTTCATCAAACCAACCATCCATCATAAGGCATCTTGCGGGTCGGGGCACTACACCAACAGTCTCTTATGGTCAAGTATAAGCCTAGTGTCTCAATCTCAAGCAAGCAAGTAAATGTAACAAGATGGTAGATCATCAGACATACAAGTAAGACATCCCAAACATTACATATTCAGATGATCATGAAGTTAGTCATACAAAAATAGAAAGACTAGCAAGAGTTTAAGTCATACATGATCAACCCTAGGATTTGTCAATCATGTTACAGCCCTTAGGCCGACAGAAATATGAATTTAACACGAGCTAACACTTGCTCGGCGGCTAAACGCCTCAAAAGAATAATTTATAATAGAGTGGGAGAGCAAAATAAAACCCACTTGTTGTCAGGGTTACGTCTAGTGTTCATCATCTGGCTGGAAGGCTGGAAGATCCTCGGGAGCTACTCCAAAATCTGGCCATACAAAACCAGCTGGGTCAGACCCCAGAAAGAGCAAGTGCCACAAGGGAGGCTTCATTTAAAAACTAAAGCAGCATATTAGCACATAAAGACATAAATGATAACGAAGGACATGAGTTAAAAAAAATAGGGTGATAAACGATAAGATAACTAAAGGACTATTCCGGTAACTAAGTTACAATTCGTAAACCAAATAAGGACCGTAGTTGTAACCATTCACCTGAACAGAACTTAGTCTCTAACCAATTATCGATAAAGTAAAGCATAAACAGTAACGTGCTAAAGTAACCATGTACTGGCTTTGTCTAGACAAAACTACTAGACGGGACTCCATTCATCAATCACGGCCAAGCAAAGGGTATGGCTTGATACTTTAACTAACTAGGGTTATCACAAGCCTAATTACTACAAGATGCAATGAGATGTTCCAGCAGTCACAAACCCTGCAGACTAAATCCAGGTTATCCTTCCGCAGGTTGAGAGAGTTGTATTAGATGACTTGGGGGTTCAACACATGACAGTGTGCTAGAAATGTGCCCTACTCGTCGGCAGGCTATAAGTCCACTTAAGGCACAGATAACGGATTGTATGTGACTGGGAATCTCACTATGAACTACTTGATCAATATAGTTGTTAACCTAGTCAGATTCAGTAGGAATCTCTGACCGTGGTAACCAGGAATCTATGTCCTAGACATGATGCAAGACGAGACATGTAGCTTATACAAGCAAAAACATCCACGGTGTCAAGACAAAAGTTATTTAGCAAGTCAAGATAACCGTCGCAACAGCATATCAAGATTATCATGTTAGGTTACTTATCAAGATTACTTGTCAAGAGTGTGCCTCAGTGGGCCACTATCAAGTTTATTCATGTCATGTTGCTTGTCAAGAGTGCACCACGACGGGTCACTATCAAGAGTTATTCATGTCATGTTATTACTTATCATGTCAAGAGTGCGCACGACGGACCACCATCAAGGATTTTTCATGTCAAGTTACTTGTCAAGAGTACACCACGATGGGTCACTATCAAGAGTTATTGTGTAAGCCATGTTGTCATGTCGTGTTCATGTTAAGGGTACTTGTATGCCAAGAATTTACTTGACCAATAGTACGCCATGGCGGGCCACTATCAAGGAGTTATTAGAGAGGGTACATGCCATGTTGAGATCGTATTTAAGCTCAAAGCACGCACATGGCACAGATAATAACATTATACAATACTATAAGGGGACAAACATGGATAAGGTAACACAGATTATCCTGGCCAGAAATGGCGCAGATGATCAATAGGGGTATCATGGGTAGTATGCGCCCAAGGCCAACATGCTCCAAGGAGAGCATACACCGAAGGATAGCACACACACTGGGAATGGCATGCACCCAAGCAGGGGCATGCGCCTAAGGTCATGCGCCCATGGCTATGCGCCTGAGACTATACACCTATGGCTAGTCGTTTCATGGAGAGTCAAGTGTTTAGGGAAGGCATGAGCCAAAAGCTATGCGCCTACATGCATGCGCCCATAAGGTGGAGACAGGGTACACTTGGAAGAAAGTCAGGAGACTATCTTTCATGGCAAGTGGGCGCATAAGGAAAACTATGTGCCCAAACAGGGAACACAAGGTGCACTTGGCCGCATATAAAGGCTACGCGCCTAGGCAGGGGAGTCCTTGGGCGCATATATAGGGCTATGCGCCCAAACAGGGAGTATGGGGCCTTGCGTGCATACAAATGGCTATGCGCCCAAAGGAAAGCAGTTGTGGGCGCATACAAATGCTATGCGCCCAGCACTATTCTTCTTCCCCAATCCGAGAACTTGTGTTCATGGAACCCATGAACTTCCCAAGTTCATAAATCACTCAAAACAAATCGAAATCCAGGTTTTCAAAGGTCCATTTTGAGTAAAATCAAATTCTCTACAACATGGAACAATCAAAACTTTAAAATAATAAAGTTTGGAGACCAAAACCCAAGAAAATCAAGATTTGAGTAAACTTAGATCTATAAGATTTTATCCACCAAAACTAAAATACCAAGTACTAAAGAGTCATAAATCTAGGTAGGAAAGCATTGGAACATTAAAACATGAGATCTCTCATGAAACAAGATTACACTTGCCTAAGGTGGGTGGAGAGAATTAATGGAGGAAGAAGAAGAAGTTAATAAAAGTAATGAGGAGAGAGAGTAGGAAGTTGATATTTATATCACCCATTCCATCTCCAACCAAAACCAAAATAAACCAAGCCAAGCTAAATCAAGACCAAACCAAGCCATGCTAGACAAGTCAAAATACGTGTCGGGAATCCGTACACGTATACTTGAAATACGTATAACAAAAAATGGGAGTGACACAAGCAGAATTAAAATCTTTAGAAAAATATGGTGTATTTGGACCTATAGTGGAAACACCAAAGGGCATAAACCACGATGGTTTTAAATGGGTATTTCGTGAGAAAACAAAATGAGAGGAACGAAGTTGAAAGATACAAAGTCGAACTTGTAGCACAAGATTTTTTTTCAAAGACCTAGAATTGACTATGCTGAGACATACTCTCCAATTATGGATGTCATTATTTTTTGATATCTAATCAGTCTTGCAGTTTCTAACAAAAACTTGATATAAGATTTATCGATGTTGTAACAACATATTTGTACGGTGACTTAGATACTAACATCTATATAAAAATTTAGAAGGATTTACAATGCCAGAGAGTAAGTTAAAGGACATGTGTTTAATTAAACTTACATGAGCATTATACGGGCTGAAACAATCCAAAAGAATGTGGTATAATCGTCTTATTATATATTTGACTAAGGAATGATACAAAATAGTCAAATTTACCCATGTGTCTTCATAAGGAATCCGAAAATGATTCTCTATAGTAGTAGTATATATGGATGATATAAAGTTGATCAAGTCTCCTATAGAATTGGAGAAAACTGTAAACTATTTGAAGAATGAATTTGAAATGAAAGACTTGGGAAGACAAAGCTTGGTCTCCGTTTGCAAATAAAACGAAGTTCATGTGAAATATTAGTGAATCAATCCCAATATGTTGAAAGAATTTCGAAACGATTTAGAATGGACAAAACACATCCACTAAGTACAACTATGGTTGT
>JANAVB010044214.1:307990-367990 GCA_029216955.1 Iris pallida | reverse complement strand
TAGTCCTCAACAGAGGGATACCAGTATACATCGTTGTCTTTGCGTTTGCTTTCTGAACTCTGTCTTTACTTTATTTTCATCTGTGATTATATACTGTGATTGTGTTGCTAACTTTTTTAATTAGCATTATTTCGCTGCCAACTCTATTCACCCCCCCTCTAGAGTATTACGCTTTACTATATCGTTCCTACAATTGATCAAAACTCTGTCTGGATATACAAAGCATGTTGGGACATTCTCAGCTTCTTGGACATAAGCAAGATTGGATATTCACTTCGTTCAAGACTGAAGATCTGTTTGCCTACTTGAGTTTGTATTTCCTATGCAATGTAATTTTCTTTTTATTTGAGTCTAGGAATACATTGTACACCGAGTCGTACTGACAAATAGGCTATTCCCAAAAATAGTTCAAAATATTTTTAAAATGACCTATCAAATTGTTTACAAAAAGGTTTTCAAAAAGGTTTTCAAAAATCACCAAAACCTATTTTAAAAACCCTAACCTAACCCTGACAGAACTCGGCCAGAGTTCGGCCAGAGTTCGGTTGGTAGCCGTTTTGATTTTGAATTCTCTGGAACTTGGTCCTCCTGCAGTTACGGATTTGACCGAGATTTGCTCATCGAGTTCTGCCCGAATTCTGCCCGAATTCTGACAGAGTTCTCCCTTTGGAAATCCTATAAATAGAGAAGTATTTCGATCATTTCAAATCACTCATTCACTTTCAATCTTCTCTCTATCTAAAGCTTTCTATCTTCCAAAGAGTTTTCTAGAGCTTTCATTTTCAGATTCCAAGCCAGTTACAATCTCTCAGAAAGCCATTAGATGGCTGTCCATTTGCACAAAATTAGTCCTTAATTTGACCCAATGGAAGCCCTTACTTGTCCTTAAACCTGTCCCCAAGTGTCCCACATTTCAGTCCACTATAGTAGCTGTCCCCATGGTCCAAAACCTGTCCCATTTCTCCACAAAAATCAGTCCAAGCACACCACAAAATCAGTCCACTTTGAACCCCAAATCAGTCCATGTTTTTAGCCTTGTGTGTGTGAGTGTTTGTGAGTTGTGTGTGTGTGTGTGTAAGCCTACAAGTGAGTGGCTAGTAACCTATAGTATATCCTATAGCTAAACTAATATGAAACCTATAGGAGAGCCTATCAGTGTGAGATATAGGAGTGTATCATGTGAGGTGGTTGAGTGTGTTAGAGTTGAGGGTAAATTCATGATATGGGTTTAGTAATAGGGTAAACCATATACCACGTATCCTAACATGGCCTAGATACCTAGGATACCTTTTTTCCTTGGTAGGTAAACCTTAGATAGGTTGATATCTAGTTACCCTAAGGAGTCTAGGTTAGTACCATGGGTATTTACAGGGTTTCCTTGAGATTGGGCAAGGTATCGGGATTTACCTTGGTAGGGTAAATGTTAGTTTACCTAGAAAATAGGGTATTTGAGTTAGAAGTCTAAGATAGAGTTGGAACCCGATTCCTTTGGTTGGTAATGATCAAATATGGTGCTCATAGACTAGTTTTGACGTCGGTTGACCTTTTTGACCAAAAGTCAACAAAAGTCAACCGAGAGTCAAACTTGGCCTTTTAGCGACCCGATTTGACCGAAACCAAACCAGAGTTGACCAGTTGACTGAAAGTCAACAGTTGGTCAATATTAGACTAGTTTGACCTAGGGTTGACCTAGAGTTGACCAGAGTTGACTAGGGTTGACTTTTTGACCAAAAGTCAACCGTAAGTCAACTGTTGACCCCGTTTGACCTAGTTTGACTTTGAATGACTCCCAGTGACCTAGTATGATCCAGTATGAGCCAGTATGACCTAGTATGACTCAGTCTGACCTAGATTGACCTAGTTTTGACTTATACTTGCATTCATGGCTTATATTAGTTTTTTTTTCAGTATTTAGTCCTGTTTGACTCATAGTATCTTATCTTCGGTCTGTGATCGCTCTGAGCGTCTGTTCACCCTATCAGCTCAGGACCACAGGCGAGTAAATTCACTGATAGTTTTCATTGTCTTGATATCTGCTATATCCGATTCATTCGTAGTGTCTTACTTGATTTCCAGACACAATATTTTACGGACTAGTATATGTCGAATCCTGTCATGAGATGTTGTTTCCGAATTACTTGGTATATTGGTACATGACTCGATTTGTTACTTGTACTTGTATAGACATGGACTTGGGAGTGGGCTGATAACCTGATTTTAAATCCCGTGTCATGACGTGTTATGTCCGGATCCTTTATACTATTCGGGGATGGGGAGTTATTAGTGGTTGTGTGATCAAAATACCCACTTGTTGCTTCATACTTGTACTCGACACTTGTCCATAGCAACTTGTTCACAACTTTCCATGGTGACCGGCCTTATCTTCACACTTGTTGCTCACACTTGATATTATTCGTAGCCGGTCGGATGAAAAGTCTGAACATGTTTATCCCAAGCCGATCACATGACGCACTAATAATTCAAGGCACCTTTTATATTTATTATCTGTGGTGACTAAGTTCTGTTCGGGAGAAGGGTTACAGCCCCAGTCCTTGTTTGATTTAGGGGTTACAACTCAGCTTTCCGAACAGTTCCCAAGTCGCCCTATATACATTCATATCGTCGTCCTTTTCAGTACTCACACCATTATATATATTTCTAGTTGATTTTGTCTTGTATTTTATTACACTGTCTCTTAAAGAATTTATCAATTCATATGGAACTGTTGTTGGTGTTTGTACTTGCTCATTTTCCTGATAGGATACGTTGACAAATTTTACAGATGACTCTGAGACTGATTGCCCGACCTACTATGGGGTTGAGACTGACGGAGTAGAGTTAGACAGTGGCTTGTTGGTAGAGCCACTAGATTTTGCTCACCCTGAGTAGTATAGCTAGTTAGGTTTGCCTGGCCTGCGAGCCAGCTAGCACAGTCAGTTGTAGTATCTATTATATATTTTCTGAGACCATGGATGTTTGTGTATACCTCTGATTTGTGGATCTTGGACTCATTTCCTGTTTTATCTATCGTATTTTCCTTTTCGTGCTATCTACCTTAGTTTGATATATGTGATTGAGACTGTATTGCTATGTCACCTCCATTCGGAGAGTATATACTGTACAGGTATATTTTTCTGTTTAGTTGTAGTATTTACAGACCCTATATACAGCGTTCTACCGCCGATAATACGGCATAGGCTGGACGTAACCACGTTCTCGTGCCCCTCTTCAGGGTGCGGGTCGTGACACATTTTTTTGGTGGCCCATGCAGGTCTGTGTCGCTATTATTGCGATCTCGTAATGGTGCTCGACTTAGAGTGCTAATTACGAGCCTACGACTAGGACGTAGGATCTAAGGTATGGTAGGAGTTACTCAATCACATTTTAGGAAAATTCTAATATTTGATTACCATGACAACTCTTCTTGCATTTGAATTCAATTGTCCTCCCTTGATAATATCTTATCTTGTGCCATATTGATCTCTTGGGTTTAATTCATCTTCAGGATGACGGTTACTCGTTCTCAGGCTGCAGGGCCCAGTACAGTTCCAGAGAGGTGAGATCCGACAGTTCTTCCACCTCCGGCTGAGGGAGCTGCTATCTCAGTTCCTGCCCCTCCGACGGGAGCGGCATCAGCGACGGTTCCAAGAGGTCTTCCATCTCCAGCAGTGGGAGCGTCTATGGTTATTCCTGATATCCTTTCACAGCCGCCTCTGCTACCGACAGATACTCAGGGGATGATGGCCCTTTGCAGCAGATGCTACAGACACAGAGAGCGCAGGCAGAGGCACAGCACCGTCAGGCATAGGTGCTGCGACAGACGATGGAGAACTCACATCAGCTAGCTATGGCAGAAGTGGAGAGAGGTGCGCAGACTATAGTTCAGGGAGCACCAGTACAGTAGCAGGGTCAGGGGAGGCCCGGTACACACCTCCACTTCAGGAAGATAAACCCGCGGGAGTTCAAGGGTACCGAGGGTATCCTATACGCGGACGACTGGCTAGAGGATGTCCAGTGGAGTCTGGAGTTGGCAGAGGTCCCGAGAGGTCTGTGGGTGACGTCTGTAGCGAGCCAGTTCTTCGATATAGCACTGACTTGGTACCGCACGGATCTACATGCGTCAGTGAGATGTATATCTTGGAAGGACTTCAGGAAGCTCTTTAAGGAAAAGTTCTACCCAGATATAGCCTTGACAGCGTTGGAGGGGCTGTTTGCCAGTTTAGTGCAGAGGAACTCGTCGGTAGACGAGTATGCAGCGGAGTTCTTCCGCTTGAGCAGGTTTACACCCAGTTTGGTTCAAGATGAGGGGTGCAAGGTCCGGAAGTTCCGGAGGGGTCTCACACATGCAGTGCGCACTAGTACATCTGGGCGACGAGATGCGACGTTCGAGCAGATCCTTATAGAGGCTCAGATTGCAGAGGAGGACTTCGGCCTCAAGCCGAAGAGGAGCAATGACGTTCTGGGAGCTAGTTCGAGTGCAGGGCTAGCGAAGCGCCCACACCAGCAGCAGCCTCAGTTGCAGTTACAGCAGGCACCGGCGCGTGCCCGACAGCACTAGGGACAGGGCCAGAGGTAGGCCATCCAGTGTGCCTTCTGCAAGAAGATAGGGCACACCGGGAAGGTCTATAGATTGAGGCTGGGAGTTTGTCTGTTCTGTGGAGCTCCAGATCACCAGATGAGGGACTGTGCTGCCCGTACAGCCAGACAGGCGGGCCAGGATAGAGTGCAGAAGGCTAGAGGAGGCCAGCAGGGGCATACGTTCGCCATGACAGTTGAGCCCACTCAGGCAGTAGCAGAGCGTATAGTAGGTTCCAATCTTTCGAATCTCCTTTCCGCATTTGCCTTCGTAAACTATCTTGAAATTTGATTCTATCTGTTCCTTGATCGTTTGATGAAATTATACTTGTGATGTGAATTCCTTTTGAGATAAGTCGTATGGGCTAGGTCGCCTCGATTATGAGATTTTAGAATCCTCTAGGGTCATGCTAGCAGGCAGAGTGAGGACATATAGTCCGACTATGGACGTATTTCTCGGGTGTCGGAATTTAAGGTTTTCGTTGACAAGCTAGCGGCAATACAAAAATTATAAATACCATAATTCTAGAGGTATGTACCGTAGTTGAGGACTATGTGATTATCGTAGCCTTGCTCACTGGCATGACGGAGATTCTGAGTATCATGATTATTGGACAGACGCATACGATTATCGAATTGCATGAATTTTCTGTGTTTTCTTTATTTTGAGTTTTTGGATGATTCTTTTAAGGTAGATAGACTTATATTTGAGAGTAATTTTAAAATTTATAAAATTTAGTCATTTAATTTTTGCTTCGATTTTTGAGATTTTAATCATTTTAAATTTTTAGCCATGACTTGTGAATTTGAAATTTTACTATTGTTTGGTTTTAATTTCGAGGACAAAATTTTTTAAGGTGGATAGATTTGTCACCCCCAGTTTCCAGAAACAGGGGTATTTTTATCATTTTTCACTTTTAAATTATTTTAGAATTTTTTATTTATTTATTGTAATATTTTGGGGTTATTTGAGTCGAGTTCGAATTTTAACTCATTCCGACTTGTTTTGACTTGTTTCGGGGACCCGGGATAGTTTTAACCTTAGCGGGCCCACACACTAGTTAGCCATGGCCCACATGTTAGATATTTTAGTTAGTGACTAGGCTAATTATTTTGGTTAGGATAAATTTGGATTAGTGGTTTTTGGAATGACTAAACTACCCCCGACTTAGAAGCCCTTCCATGTATTAACTAATAGATTAGTGTAGGGGGCTTTTTGACCTTTCCTAATAGGACAAAACCCACCATTATGGCTGGCCACTTTTGGCATGGATAGGCACAAGTCACTTTATTATTTCTCCTTTCATTTCTCTCTCTTGTTCTTCTCCATTTTTTTGAGAGCTTTCCCTAATCAAACCATCACCAAATCCTTCCATTTCTTCACCAAATCTTCTTCCTTCCCTCTCCATTCAATCCAAGGAAGGATCTTCTCAAGTTTGGGAGGATTCGGAGCTCGTTCGTGTCCTTTTGGAATCTCTACGTGTCGGTGTCGAGTCGGAAAGCTTTTTCCTTTGAATCTCTCTCCCGGAAGGTATAATCTCTCCTCTAATCCATCCCAACATGCATATAGGATTATTTTGAACCCGTAGGAATGACCCCCATGGTTGTATCTCCATTTGTGTCCATTTTGTGTCCATTTGGAGGTCATAGGAGTGTCCTTTGTGTTATGGTTGTGTCCTAGTGGGAAAAGTCCCTAATGGACACATGTATTTTATCATATATTGATTAAATGATTTATTAAAGATTTATTTCCATATTTCCTATTGTTTAGAGTTTGTGTTTTCTATGTATCATATTATTAATATATATATATATATATATATATATATATATATATATATATATATATATCATCACATATATATATATATATCATCACATATATATATATATATATATATATATATATATATATATATATCATCACATATATATATATATATATATATATATATATATATATATATATATATATATATATGTGATTATATATATATATATATATATATATATATATATATATATATATATATATATATATATATATAATGTGGTTAAAAAAAAATATATATATGGGATATATATGTGGTGGTGTGTGATGGTGGTGTTTGGTTGTGGGCATGAGTGGTCGGCCAAGACTGAGCTTGGGTGTGTGTGTGTTTGTGTTGGTAGAGTGGTGTAGGCAAGGTGTTTGAGTTTGGTTGGAGTAGGAGTAGATGGTTGAGTGTTGGAGAGTTGTGGAGGGGAGTTTGAGAGGGGTAGAGAGTGAATTAGAGGGATGGGGGAATCAATTCCTGCTGTCAAGAACAACCATCAACTGCTGTCTAGAACTCCATAGAACAGCCCACATTATAACCCCCACTAGGCTGTCCTATAACCCCATCCACAGCTCACATTTTTCCCCCAAAATAGTCCCTTAATCTCACTAAACTGCTGTCCAAAAACAGCCATAAACCCAAGCCCAAGTGGCTGTCAAAACAGTCCCAAAATAGCCCACTTTTCTCCTCCCATGGCTGTCCCCGTTCAAGCCATTGGATGGCTGTCCATTTGCACAAAATTAGTCCTTAATTTGACCCAATGGAAGCCCTTACTTGTCCTTAAACCTGTCCCCAAGTGTCCCACATTTCAGTCCACTATAGTGGCTGTCCCCATGGTCCAAAACCTGTCCCATTTCTCCACAAAAATCAGTCCAAGCACACCACAAAATTAGTCCACTTTGAACCCCAAATCAGTCCATGTTTTTAGCCTTGTGTGTGTGAGTGTTTGTGAGTTGTGTGTGTGTGTGTGAGAGAGCCTACAAGTGAGTGGCTAGTAACCTATAGTATATCCTATAGCTAAACTAATAGGAAACCTATAGGAGAGCCTATGAGTGTGAGATATAGGAGTGTATCATGTGAGGTGGTTGAGTGTGTTAGAGTTGAGGGTAAATTCATGATATGGGTTTAGTAATAGGGTAAACCATATACCACGTATCCTAACATGGCCTAGATACCTAGGATACCAATTTTCCTTGGTTGGTAAACCTTAGATAGGTTGATATCTAGTTACCCTAAGGAGTCTAGGTTTGTACCATGGGTATTTGCAGGGTTTCCTTAAGATTGGGCAAGGTATCGGGATTTACCTTGGTAGGATAAATGTTAGTTTACCTAGAAAATAGGGTATTTGAGTTAGAAGTCTAAGATAGAGTTGGAACCCGATTTCTTTGGTTGGTAATGATCAAATATGGTGCTCATAGACTAGTTTTGACGTCGGTTGACCTTTTTGACCAAAAGTCAACAAAAGTCAACCGAGGGTCAAACTTGGCCTTTAAGCGACCCGATTTGACCGAAACCAAACCAGAGTTGACCAGTTGACTGAAAGTCAACAGTTGGTCAATATTAGACTAGTTTGACCTAGGGTTGACCTAGAGTTGACTAGAGTTGACCAGAGTTGACTAGGGTTGACTTTTTGACCAAAAGTCAACCGTAAGTCAACTGTTGACCCCGTTTGACCTAGTTTGACTTGGAATGACTCCCAGTGACCTAGTATGACCCAGTATGAGCCATTATGACCTAGTATGACTCTGTCTGACCTAGATTAACCTAGTTTTGACTTAGACTTGCATTCATGGCTTATATTAGTTTTATTTTTCAGTATTTAGCCCTGTTTGACTCATAGTATCTTATCTTAGGTCTGTGATCGCTCTGAGCGTCTGTTCACCCTATCAGCTCAGGACCACAGGCGAGTACATTTACAGATAGTTTTCATTGTCTTGATATCTGCTATATCTGATTCAGTCGTAGTGTCTTACTTGATTTCCAGACACGATATTTCACGGACTAGTATATGTCGGATCCTGTCATGAGATGTTGTTCCCGGATTACTTGGTATATTGGTACATGACTCAATTTGTTACTTGTACTTATATAGACATGGACTTGGGAGTGGGCTGATCACCTGCTTTTAAATCCCGTGTCATGACGTATTATGTCCGGATCCTTTATACTATTCGGGGATGGGGAGTTATTAGTGGTTGTGTGATCAAAATACCCACTTGTTGCTTCACACTTGTACTCGACACTTGTCCATAGCTACTTGTTCACAACTTTCCATGGTGACCGGCCTTATCTTCATACTTGTTGCTCACACTTGATATTATTCGTAGCCGATCGGATGGAAAGTCTGAACATGTTTATCCCAAGCCGATCACATGACGCACTAATAATTTAAGGCACCTTTTATATTTATTATCTGTAGTGACTAAGTTCTGTTCGGGAGAAGGGTTACAGCCCCAGCCCTTGTTTGGTTTAGGGGTTGTAACTCGGCTTTCCGAACAGTTCCCAAGTTACCCTATATACATTCATATCGTCGTCATTTTCAGTACTCACACCATTATATATATTTCCAGTTGATTTTGTCTTGTATTTTATTATACTGTCTCTTATAGAATTTATCAATTCATATGTAACTGTTGTTGGTGTTTGTACTTGCTCATTTTCCTGACAGGATACGTTGACAAATTTTACAGATGACTCTGAGACTGATTGCCCGACCTACTATGGGGTTGAGACTGACGGAGTAGAGTTAGACAGTGGCTTGTTGGTAGAGCCACTAGATTTTGCTCACCCTAAGTAGTATAGCTAGTTAGGTTTGCTTGGCCTGCGAGCCAGCTAGCACTGTCAGTTGTAGTATCTATTATATATTTTCTGAGACCATGGATGTTTGTGTATAGCTCTGACTTGTGGATCTTGGACTCATTTCCTATTTTATCTATTGTATTTTCCTTTCCGTGCTATCTACCTTAGTTTGATATATGTGATTGAGACTGTATTGCTATGTCACCTCCATTCGGAGAGTATATACTGTACAGGTACATTTATCTGTTTAGTCGTAGTATTTACAGACCCTATATACAGCGTTCTACCGTCGATACTGCGGCGTAGGCTGGACGTAACCACGTGCTCGTGCCCCTCTTCAGGGTGCGGGTCGTGACAATCCATAACCTATGTCTTTTGACATTTTTCTCTTAATTGTTGTAAGCCTATATAAAGGGCTTTTCTCAAGATGATTGAGATAAGTGAATGAAGAAACAATGTCCTCCATTTTTCTATCTCTATCGCTTTACTTTATAATAGATAATCAACTTAAAAATCATGGAACATTATAAATAGACCTGTCAACGGATGCTTATCGATATGGATAGGGCAATATCCATATCTGATTTATTTTTTGCAATATCCAAATTCGATCCGATATCCGAACGGATATATTTTTTGGCACTTCGAATTCGTATTCTTCTAAATTAGCGGATATCGGATAAAATCTGATTCATTCCGATAAGCTATAAGAAATTCGAATTTACTTTGTCTCTTGTTATTATTCGAATATCCGAAATCCAATAAGCTGGAAAAAAATTGAATCTATCTTCCAAATATCCAAAATTCAAAATATTATAATTTCAGTTATTATCTGAATATCCAAAATTCAAAATATTCAAAATTTGGTTGTGATAATTACAATCCATAACATAAATATTCATGAAAATAGAAATAACCAAATTAAAATTCAATATATAGACTAAAGCAATAATCAATTGACAATTGATCAACCAGCTACACAAAATAATTTACACTCATAATTGCAATTGATCAACCAGCTTCACAAAATGATTTATACTAAAAATTGCAGCTTCAAGCTGCTACACAAAATGAATTACGCTATATGTTGCATTTGCAACTTCAAGCATTGATTCAGTCGTCCAAATCAACCAACAAAATAATCACCCATCTTCAATAATTTATGCTACGTACTGCATTTCCTGATGCGATCATAAAAAATAGTTCCAACTTGTTGTCCATCTACATAGAAATAAAAACATAATAATATATTAATAAGTATTCACACACAATTCTTGTATAAAATCTCTATACATGATCTATCTCTCCTTATAAACATCTTCAATAGTATATATAGATGAAGAAACAAATTTCATTGTATATTGTTATGGAAATAGTGGTGCCCTTACTTGTGAGAACATTGTTGCCCAGGCACCACCAACAATACCATAGCCCAATATACAACAAAGAATTATATCACCAACTCTATTTACAGCAATAGCAATCGCCAAAGCCTTCAAAGGTCCTAATGAATCTTTCATACCCAAATCGATAGCATAACATAGGGAAAAAAAAGGTAATTAACGAAGTCGTGATACATGAATCACAGTTTGTAGAAGACTCTTCTATCATCATAATATACTTATACTAAGTCAAAATTGTAAAACATGATAAAAGGGATAGATGTTCCAAGGTCAAGACCAACATTAGAAAAGATTAATTAGTCCACCCACCATCAGGATAGCACATAAGCAAATAGTTTGAAGTATAATTAACCTCTAAGGCATCTCTGCAGCTATATATCATTTGCAAACCTCGCTTGCCACTTTGTGATTTAGTTCCTTAATTTTTGTTTAAGCAGACAACATAATTGCTTTAATTTCATCCTTTTGTTAATTCACATATATTTCAAAGCAAAAAAAAACAAATAAGCTTACCTAGCAACTTGTTGCAGGTGAAGAACTAGTCAGATCCATAACTTCTAGCACATCAACCAAGTCACTATCTATTATTAACTCAAATATAGAAAAACAAAAAAAACAAAAATAGAGTAATAACGATATAAACATTTAAATTATAAAATTTCACTCAAAAAATAAATAGTTTACTTACTTTTAAGTGATGGTAACCAATCCTTAATGCAATTTAATGCTTCTACTATATCAGGGGCCAATGAAGATCTATGCTCGGTAATTACTCTACCACCACAAATAAAGGCTGATTCTGAGGCTACAGTTGATCCTGGAACTGCTAGGATATCACGAGCCACACTTACAAGTATCAGATAAGTGGGACTATTAGCTTTCCACCAAGATAATATATCAAAAAAATTCTGACTTATTGGAACATAATCATCTGGCAAGTACTTTTCTAATTATGTTCTTTTTTAGCTTCTTGTGAATTGTCCAATTTCTGCATCCTTAACTTCTAAATTTTTTTTTCATCCTTGAAGTACTTGAGTTAATATTATTATTACTCTCACTAGTATACATGCATGTGCATTGCACGTATTTTTGCTACTTGGAAAGAGCAAATAATAGTCGTATATTATTATTATTAAGAATAAAACTCATCCACATTAATTATTCTAAACTTATTATTATATTACTATAAGTATATTGTTTTATGCATGCATGTAATACTATTTAGAAATGCCAAAAGTCACATTTCGTAATTACCTACTTACCCCTATTAACTTTAAGTAATCTTTTTAATTAGTAAATATAAGAAAAGGTATTTTTGGAAAGAAAACTTTCACGGTGAAGTCCAACTTTTGGCGTTATATAATAGTATAGATTATTATAAGGAAGACTAAAAATTATTCACATTAATTATTCTAAACTTATTATTATATTACTATTAGTATATTATTTTATACATGCATGTAAGACTATTTAGAAAGACCAAAAGTCACCTCTCGTAATTACCTACTTACCCCTATTAACTTTAAGTAATCTTTTTAATTAGTAAATATAAGCAAGGGTATTTTTGGAAAGAAAACTTTCACGGTGAAGCCCAACTTTTGGCATTATATAATAGTATAGACAAATAGATCTAGGTAAATCCAAATCAGTAACAAAAGAATTGCTACAGCTGTCCAGTGGAGGACTAGATGATATTGCATATGAAGTGTAAAGCTCGTTCAAATGATCACGAATCTTTTTGACATAGGGCTGACAGTAATCTTCACCATAAATTTCTTCAAGACCAAATTCAATAAATTCAAACTTATATCGAGGATCTAATAACACACCAATGCACATCATTTAAACTTATTTTCTTTCATTGCCTTTGCCATATCTTGAATATAATCTGTTTGACTAGATAGCCAATTAAGAATACTCTGATAAACATCTTAAATCCTTTGAAACAAAAATTAGCAGACGGATACTTAGCTTCATAAAATACCCTTAAGCAATCACAAATCAATTGACCTTTCTTCCACTCTTATGGTGTAGGCAAACATGTGTAATCAGGAGCTAACTATTTTAAATGAACAAATGCTAAACGTACATCTAATGCACTCTCAAGCATAAGAAATGTTGAATTCCATCTAGTTGAAACATCACTTGCTACTCCCTTACCAACCAATTTCGTATAAGACAATGCATTTTCAAATTTTTACTTTCTACTTTGAGAGGATTTGCAAAAGTTAACACTATCTCGATTTTTTTTGAAACAACCCATCTACCACCTTCAATCCATTTTGTACAATGAGATTTAAAATATGTGCACTGCATGGAACATATTGACATGAAGAAACAAAGCCTCTTTATCATTAAGCCATTCTTTAAGATGTCGTACCATAACATCATTCCTAGAAGCATTGTCAACAGCAATAGCAAATAGTTTGTTATCAATATTCCATGAAAGCTGTAGATTTGATGAATTCACTAAGTGCAATACCAGTATATGGAGATGGGTATAAATACATAAATCTGGAAGAGGGATATTTTATTTCATATTCATATTATATTGTGCCAAATTATTTATTTCATATTGTGTATATTTACTTAATAATATTGTGTTAGTTATTATGGTTAGTGGCTAGCCTAATTGATAGACTTGTGTTAGTGAACGTGTTAGCCTAGACACTTGATTAGAGCCTAACAACTAGTATGACATAACTCATGGACCAACTTATTGGTTAGGCTCATTAAGACCCATTAGTCATAACCCTTTTAATTGGAATAGAGATTAGACTAATTACCGAAATAGGTCCAAACCCTACCATGTATTTAATTAGTTATCATGACAACAATTAGAGGGTAAATTAGACATTTTAAATTGGCTAACCCTAAACCTATATGGCCGGCCACCCCTTTGGAGAGAGAGACATTCTCTCATTCCATTCTTCAACTCCATTCTTCCTCATGTGGTGTTCTCCTCCATTTTGAGCCATTTCTTCACAACTTCCTTTCAAATATCACTCATTCTGTCATCAATCTCTATCATTCTTCACACAAGAAGGAACCTAGAAGGACCTTGGAGCCTAAGAGCAAGAAGAAGAGTCCACTTGCTAGGAGCTACGTGTCCGGATCGTGTCCATTTGGCTATTAATTAGGAATCCATCTCCCAATAGGTATAATCCTCTCTTACTTTGTTATGTAGATTCTATTTGTGATAATAAACCCTTAGGAATTCACCCATGTCCTAGGGCTACCTATAGGAAGAGTTTTGAGACACTAATGAGTCTCTATTTGAAAGCTAGGGTGAGTTTTGTGCCATTTTTGAAGGAATTCCGAGAATGGTACACCAAGTATTTGATACTAGGTTTGATAGGCCTAAGTAATATAGAGTTGGTAGTGTGTGTCTATTTCGTATCCACAAATAGATATGTGTAGGTCGTGTCATGATATGTAGGACACAGGATCAATTTGGGGTAGATTTTGGACTCCTAAACATGTGGTGTACATGCTCTATCACTCATGACACTTGGCACTAGCTTAGAAATGCCCTAATTATGTTCTAGTATATATTTTAGCCTTACCTATGAAATTTGGTAGGATTCGGACAAAGTTTGATATAGTATCTTAGGCGTATCGTAAACTTGTGTACCAAGTGTTCGATACGTGTCCCCAAAGGGATTTTTGTGTCCATTTTGAGTTGAGATTTTGGGTATGTGTCCTAAATATGATACATGGTGTGGTGTCATGGTATCTCATGATACGCACGGTTAGATTTGGATGTGCATGTGCATGTATGTCATGTTAGGGAGTGGGTTAGGCTACCTATTGAGTAATATATATATATATATATATATATATATATATATATATATATATATATATAGGGGCGATGATGAGTTAGCCTGTGCGATGCGGGGCATCCACAACGTCGGAGGCCTGACGATATAGGGCAACGAACTGAGCCTGCGTGGGGCAGAATGACGCGTCCGTGTAGCAAACTCAGTGAACGGTTGTCGTGCGACGGATCAGGGAATCGGCACCATTCGCCCACGGGTATAAGCGACAGGCCGACCACGCGGCCCATCGTGCGGCGCTGCTGAGGGCGATGAAAAGACGTCCGCCATAAACGATCGCAGGCTCGATCATAAGGGCGTCGGCGATCGTCGCCAATATGCGCATCGTGCGCATAGAACGGGCGGCTAGGCGGAATCGGTAGTCGCAGTCGGCTGGGAATCAGTAGCCGTCGTACGGGAGGTCACCCTTAGTCGTCGAGGGCGTCTATTGGCGTCGTAGGCAAAGCGAGGTGTTGAGTAATTATCGTCGAAAGACGGTGTGCTGCCGAGCGGTGTCACGACCCGCACCCACCGTGAGGGTACGAGTACGTAACAGTGCCCAGCCTACGCCGAAGTGTCGACGGTAGAACGATGTTCTAGGTCATGAACTATAACTAGCATAATATGAATACTCTCCAAAAGGAGGCCAACACAGAGGTACAACTCAATCACAATCTAAGATAGAATGTAGCACGATGGAATAGATAAAGAAATCCTCAACTGAGGTACAGCAGAATGAAATAACAAGGTTAATAACTACCAGTCTCAACATCTCTAGAATATACAACTCTGAAAATAAAGACAACAGCTAAATATGAAAAGAAAGAACAGTCTAAGCTATCTACACTATGCAAGGTATCGTCCTCAGCAGCTGCCTGAACCTCCCCAGGGGTCCAGGTCGCGAGTGTCATCTAGGCAAGCTCCAAAGTAAGGGGTGCAGGGTTCCTCATCATCCTTTGTAAAATTTTCAACAGGTCCAGTCAGGACGGGAGCGAGCACAATACATCTCACGCAGATCATAACAGGTTAGAGAATATAAATATGCAAGAGAGTACGATACATAAAACTGAAAGAAAGTACATGATGTAAACAGAGAGAGAACTATAATGGAAATATCTACTATAAGTAGAGAGCTACCAGTGACTAGTGATTTAGAGTAGAAAGTCGACATATGAACGGCTTGATTTGCACATGGCTATACTAAAGAGGCGTACATGACTATTCTACTTTGGAATTGTTCACATGACTATTTATACTCCCCCATACCCCAATCAGTATACAAGGATCCAGACAAGTTATGTTACGTACATGGTTTTCACATGAAGTCCATAATTGGGTGCACATGAAGTATACATGAGAGCTCATACATGAGTGCACATGAAGTTCACATAGGGGCCCATAAATGGGTGCACATGAAATTCACATGAAGGCTCATAAATGAGTGCACATGAAGTATAGGTTATACATGAGATACATAGGAAACATGACCGAACATGAGAGCACATGAGAGTACACGAGCATGCATGAACGAGCATGAAGCACATGAGAAACATGAATAACATGAGAGCGAGGAATACATGATGTACATGAAACACATGGCATGATGTATCCGATGCTCCCGAGGGAGATAACATCTCAATGTAGGGATCCATATAGTACCAATCCATGATAATATCGTGACAGCATCAAATAAGGTAAACTAGAGCAGGAATATAATTCTAAACAAGTTATGAAATGATCGGAGAATGTACTCGCCTGGTATCTGAATAGTTGTAGTAAATGTACTATCCGAGATGAGGTACCTGACTCCTAGTTAGAGCAACACAAGTCAAGATGTATACAGGGGATAATAAATGTAATCTAAGATGCGTCTGTATACCGTCTAAGTCAAACTAGACTAAAGTCAACTCTCGATCAACTCTAGTCAACTAGACTAGTCAAACTAGGTCAAGCCTAAGCCAAACAAGTCTCACTAAGCCTAACTAGTATATTCTAGTAAGCCCACATCAATTCTAGACTATACAAGTCAACTAGACTCTATACTGGCATTCAAATTACATACCCAGGCTATGAGTCCATAGGCAATATCATGCCTATACCAAACCACATATTCACATATACACATATTAATATATATATATATATATCTAAATTAATATAATATCCACATTATAATATATAGGCTACATAAAATATGTGCATCTCATATATATATATATATATATATATATATATATATATATATATATATATATATATATATATAAATATATATATATATATATATATATATATATATAGGTAGAGGGCACATGTGAGGGTGTTGTGTGTGTAGATGACTATAAACATGTGTGTGTGTACATGGAAAACAGTGTGTATGTGATATGGTGTAGATACATATGTGTGTAGACAATTGTGTGTAGAGAGTTATTTGTGAGAGAAAATATGTCAATGTGAATGTGTCATATGACAGTGTTCATGTGTGTGTGTGTATTATGAAAGCATGTGTGTGTGGTGAATGAATAACAGGAACTCAGGAATTGTGAGGACAGTGAGTGTCACACGGAAAACAGGAATTGAATCTCAATGTATGAATACATGTGTGGATGTTTGTATAGAGTGTTCAGGAATTGAATCAAGGCTAGTAAGAAGTCTCAGTTTTGGCATATCATGGGTATTTCAAATGACAGTTAATATAGGCTAGTTAACACAAGCCTCAAACTCTCATGTCAGTTCATAACAACCACTGGAAACCTATTCCCAGGTTTTGTTTCAGAATTTGGAACCCAAAGACAGTTCAATAAGTGAAATCATATGACAGTTCCAGTTTATTCAAACAGTGCAAACATCTAATCCCTATTCATTCTTAGGTTTTGTAATGTAACCAAGTTCAGTCCACAACAGGGGGTGCATAGGAACAAATCAGTGTGTGTAGTGTCATCAGTGTGGTTCTCAGGAAATGGTAATGACAGTAGGGTGTTCTCAGGGATTCGGCATAGGTGTCTATGTGCATTTGCAAATATGAGTGTGTTAGCTAACTTAGGGAAAAAGTGAACTAAAGACAATTAGCAATACAATGCAATGGATTAACATGGTTGTTGACATCAAAACAGTGTATTAAACAGGTAATTGCAAACTCAGGAATTCGATTTCAGTTTCAAACATTTAAAAGCTCAGGATTTCAGTGATACATTCAGTCCTCAGTTTCCCAGTGAGGAATGTGTTCAGTAGTGTATCATGTGAACCAATGTGGGGGTGTATCTCAGGAACAGTTTTGGTTTGCAGATTGAAATCATTCAAAAATCAGGAACACAATAACAGTTCTCAGTGTGACAATTAATAGTCCTAACCCATTTCGAATTCCCAATTTCCTACAACAACTTTAATCATCATTTCAGCAATCTAATACATATGTAATGAATTAATCTAGGTAATTAACATCACAAAACAGTTAGGAATCAATAAATTCCAGAATTCAAAAATAGGGACTGTGTATCAGTAATTCAATCAGTCCAATTCAATGCAAATTCGAAACTAATGCAATGTGTAAGCTAAATCCCAAATCAATTCTGAGTTTAAAAATTAGTTAACAATTGTTTTGAAACTCAAAATTCAAAATCTCAAAAGCAAAATCAACAGCTAATTTCCTATGCCACACTAAATCATATTCAAAAACCCCACTTGTAATCTCAGATTTCTCAATAACCAAATAATGTGTGTCTATAGAACATCAACCAACAGTACAATTACACACATAAAATCTAAAACCAAATCTTATATCAACCTACAGTGAAGATGCAACAATTAAATTTAAAAACAGTCTTCTCCATTCAGTCGGGTATCAGTGAACCCCAATCTTGATTCCAAAATCAATAAAACCAATCGAAAGTCCAAAAATAGGTGTACACAATGGTTCCCTACATGTATACGTGTCTAGGTGAGTGCTCTCGTGTCCACACAAGTCGACACAGATGTGTCCAAGCAGGGTTCGAACTAAGAACAGGACACTGGTCGATCACTGTCTCGTGCAGCGAGGACACGAGCTCGTGGACTCGCCACAGTGTTCCAGTGTCCTCGTCCTCGTACATGTGTGTTCGCCAGGGATAGGTCTAGGGGTCCATCATCCCGAATCGGGTCTAGACCATGTCGTGTCTGAACTAAACATGCGTATCAAACGCGATTTTCTGCGCGCGTGCAGCAGTGCGTGTCCCGTGCGCGTGCGATTTTTCCTCGTGTAGTGAACCATATGCTCCCAAATTTTGGGAGCATAGTGTCAGTGATTGCCCCACCATCCCCATAAGTTTTCGTGTCCTCTCGTGTCCTAAGCATCGAGATCTCAGTGTCGGGTAGCAGGACAGTGTTGTACGGCCTGTGCGGTGTGTTCGTGTCCCTGTGTGGACACGACACGTTCCCAAAATCATAAAATAAAGACACAAATCTAAGGACGAACCCTAGATCTAGGATTTCAATCAAAAATATTAGCAAAAACAGCAAATATAAATGGTTGGGGCATTTCATCGAACACCCTAACCTAGCAATGGATACATGTCCGATACGGATACGAAATGGACCCGACTCAACACGAAACCAATACTGTAACCCCTCTTCCCGAAATTCGATAATAATTTTTATTTATTTATTTGAATTAAATAGATTTTATAAATAATTATTTGGTTAATTATTACGGTAGATGACTTTAACCATTGTTGAGTTTTAGAGTACCAGACAACCTAGAATCATGGCACGGATAGTACAGTGACGTGCTTTGACTAGTGTTTAGCTATGGTAGGGGATGCCGAGCCATAGGAGTGTCCTAACTAGGAAAACCAGGCCAAGTTACGACTTAACCCTTACCGATGGTTTATTTATTTAGTAATTGTATTATTGAGTGTAAGGGGACCCGGTCGTACCGAACTAGTCCAGATTGGACCCAAAGCAAGCCCAAGCCCATGTAGTCATGCGATATGTCCAATGACAATCGTATTGATGGAATTTGGTATGAGGATGTTGTAATTCGTTATAATGGTTTAATGAATGTTTCCTAGGTATTCGTAATTTAAATATTATAAATATTACTATGAGTGTTATTCGGTGACTATTGTATAAATGGGCCCTTGTATATTCTGGAGATTTGGACGGTACGCAATGGCATATACCCCATTATTGAGTTATTGAATTTGTTATTATTAATATATTTATTGAGGGTAATATTATATAATATTATTTTATTATTATAGGTTATATTCATTTTGTCAATTAAATATTATTATATAGAGATAGGAATACATATAGTGATATGAATAATAGAAATATACGTAGTGATATACTATATAGATATATATATAGTGAGATATGTGTGTATAAATATATATAAAATATATAGATATGAGTATGTACATCTATGTGTATATATGTGTGCATAAAGTTTTATACATAAGTATTAATAAAGAAAGAAAAAGAAAAAAAAAAGAAAAAAAAACTAATAAAACAATAACCCCAGCCCCCTTTCGGGCTAAGCCCAGCTGGGCTCCCCATGAGCCAGGCCCACATATCAGGAAGTGAACCCAGACCAAGCCGAGTGTCCCCAAGCGCAGAGAAGAAACTCTCTTCGAGTTCGTTTCCGCGTACATATATATATTCACGAGAGAGGCTGAGATCAAAATCTCTCGTAAACCCTAACTCTCCAACAAACGCGCCTCCACCCTGGACTACTGGACGACCCACCTCGACACTGTGCCGCCGCGCAGGGCGCGTCGGAGGTCAACCACGGCCGGCCAGGCGCGGGGGATGCGCACGCGCACCAGCGCGGAACAGTGACAGCAGCCTTTGAGCCCCACTTCGTATAAAAATTCCCGTCGCCTCGTTGTGACGTTTTGTGCGTCGTCTCCGCAGGTACGTCGACAACCCATACGACTTTAATTCCCTTCAAATACATGGTAACCAGATGCCCTAGGTTGTCGGAAAAACGACGCTAAAGTCGACGTAAAATCTGTCCCGAAACAGAGTAAAATCCAGTCCAACCACCCGTATTCGAGGATCGATTCCGATCGATCCAGTGACTGTTTGTAAATTCTACTTGAACACATGTTTAGACGACCTATAGGCCTTCACAAAAGTTTTTACAGAAGCCAAAACCATCGGCTACGTGTCGGGAAATCAAATCCCGAACCTTGACGAAAACCTGTTTTAAAAATCATGAAATCGCTCCACGCGACGTACGTCACGCCAATCGGGACGACGTGGTCGCGAACCGAAGGCATCGAAAGCTGTGTAACAGCTTCGTGGTCGTGTGAGCTTTGGCAGAATTCAAATTGGTCGCGTGTGCACGACGAATTTGATGCGTATCCGTCAAAATTCCCCGTATCGTGCACTTTGCAAATTTTTCAATTATTTTGTGCACGTTCGTCAGATCGAGACGAAACTTGCACCAACAGAACCGTATCTTTTTTCTGGTCCTGCAAGCTAAGTTTGGTCCAAATCTGAGATAGTCGAATCGAACGTCGTTTTGTGGGACCCACGGTCCCACTCGACGGACAATTTTATGCACGGCCCGCCGGAATCCAACTCTGGACATACGGTCGGGTTCGTATCGAAAAACTAGATTCGTAGACATATAGTTTGATAACTTTAGAGACTGTTGACTCTGGCACACTTTTCGGTGCAAAGCGGGTCCAACGGCGGACATCGTTTTTGCCCGAAATTACCATTTTGCCTCTGTGTCCAGAATTAGACATAAGGACAGGCAATCCTAGCTAATTGGACTATTCTGAGATCATTGGTATTGTTTATTTCAGCTTCCGGGGACTGTTGTACGAGTTTTGACTATAGTGGCACATTGAGTAGTTCAGATTGTCGGTTTCACAGCAAAAGACCACAGGCGAGTACAGTTTATTGTTTGCATTTCGATATTGATCTTTACTATATTTCATTGATTAGTCATTGGTTATGTGATTATTTTCTATTATAAATTGTTGAGTCGGGAATGAGAAGTACCAAGGATGTGTGATCTGACCTTAGACGGTGTAGATCGTGTAGACCGTGTTGCATTTATTTCTTGTAGATCGTGTAGACCGTGTTGCATTTATTTCAAGTAGACTGCGTAGACAGTGATTTATTTATTGTAAAGTAGACAGTGTAGACCATGATTATTATTGCATTTAAACTGTGTAGTTCGTGATTATTATTCTGTAGACAGTATTTCTTTATTGCAATATTTTCTGTAGACCGTGTAACTGTAGACCGTGTAACTGTAGACCGTGTAACTTTAGACCGTGTAGACCATGTCGCATAATTATCCCGAAACCGATCACATATCAAAGGTACTTCTAACAGTGGGGAAAGAATATGTGTCTATTTATCTACTATTGATTTTCTGTCTATTCTTACGGCTTTACTATTTATTTTCAAAACTCATGATTGATGTCTAACCTTTGTTTTATAGTCATTTTCTTTATTGAAATTACATTCAGTGGATTGTGCCCGTTCCATTCCTGACTGGAAACTATATTTTTCAGGTTAGCCGTGGTTTCACTTAGCTTGGGGAGAGACGGGAATACTTGCAGACAAAAGCCTAGAGACTAGCTAGATGGTTGAGTTGTCGTCATTCAATTATTTGTACAAGTTTATATTTTCTACAAATGTAAAACTTGTGATCATTGTAAGTTAAATTAATTATGTGAATGAGCATTATTTGTGATGTTGATCTCCATGGCCGTGACAGCGTTCTACCGCCGACACTGCGGCGTAGGCTGGCTTGGACACGTCTCGTATCCGTTTAAAAAAAAAGGGTGCGGGTCGTGACAAGTTTTTGTGGTAGCCCATACAGGTCTTTTCGTAAATAATAGGAACTCGTGATAGTACTTAAGTTAGTTGTACTATTGCGAGCCTGCGACTAGGAAATGCTCATTCACGAATTAGAAATTAATTTAATTTATGAGAATGACTAGGACTAGGAGTCCCCTATACAAATTTACCGATGGGTAGTCTAGGCCATGGAATTAAGATAAGGAGTAATTAACTTTGATAGTTTGTTAGATCCCCATAGGTACACTATTACCTCTTGATAGGACGATATGGTCTAAGGTGGATAGATTATTCAACTAGTGAGACCGGGCTTCATAGAAGTAATGATCTAACCTTGATAAACTATTAAATTCTTTCTTATTGCCCCTTTAGATATCTTCCTCATATCTTAGTCGAACTGCCTATTTAGTTTCTATTTGCCCTAGGAATTAATATTTTGTATGAATTTTGATTATTGTTATCCCTATACGGACCTCGAGTTAGTTTCGGTTCAAAGTTTGCCTCAATGTTTGAATACACATGGAATAGACATTTGAATGTTTGTATATCTTTTGTCTTCAGTTATTTCCTCCCCGCTCAATCTTTTATTTTAAGGGTTGATAGGGCAAATATTTATGCCTTATTTCATAGTTAACTTGTTTGAATCTCTAGAAGCTCAGGGATTTATTTACAGATATAGTTATGAGAATGTTAGTTAACTCATAATGGCAGGACAGCAGCGCACTGTCGCCAATTATTTGAAGTATAGAGACTATGGATTCACCGCAGCCAGTAGTGCACTGGCGAGACACGACCCCTATAGTTGGAATTTGTTTAAGAAATATAGGTTATAGAATGTTATTAGGACTATGGCTAGTGGTCCTCTTTGACCATAGTCACACTGGTGTCAATATAAAGTAGAGTATCGGACAGCATGTCATATCTGAATCACGAAACCAAGGGTTTACCACAGCCCGATTTTACGGGCGAGGCGTAGTCCTCGGTCAAATGATTTCAGACGTAATTACAAGTTAAGGATACTATAGAGGATAGGACAGTGTCCTGTGTGTTCCATAAGATCCGAAGCCAATATTGGTGAAAGTTTGTAAGTTGGATAGCACGTCTCCCGATCTAGCATTCCGTGGTCCTTGTGACCTATTGACGAGGATATCGACTGACACTAATAGGTTTACCTAGAATTAGAATGTCCATAACCCATTAGTGGACCAAGTCCTTGTGGATCAGAAGATAGTAGGAAGACTGTATAAATAATAACACCAGGTAAGGATTTGACTTTCTTGAAACTCGAACTACTATCTCCTCCTTCCAAAAATCTTGCGTACTTGTATTTTGGTTATCTTGACCAATGCTGCTATTACAGTCTAGTTTTGCAAGCTTACCCTTTATCGAGCTTGATTCGAGACATATGTTTATTGGGGACGCCCGCTAACATATTGTCTAATCAGAATCGATATATTAAGGTCTGATCAGCCGTAGTACACTCGGTTCGCTCTTCCCCTTATTAACCTACGTGGATTGAGATGTAGATGTCTCTAGGATCTCATCCGCGACTGCTTGACAAATTTCTCTTGAATTATGCGTTCGCCTTTGAATCACGTGATTGTATTCAGTGACATCTTTCTTGAACTCCTTATTGTTTTTGTCTTTCACTGATTCGGAAAGACGAAAGCTCGTAATTGGTAGAGAGGTACAAAGTATCTCCCATGGCTATGGTAGTGGTATACACAAGTGTAGCTACCATCGGCTAGTCATATGACTGAGTTACTCGTACTCCTCTCGACCCTCAAACTACTATTGAGACCTTCTAGCCATTCGAATTTGTGAATGATTAGGGTTTTACCCTCAGTCGAAATACCTACCTAGGAGACTACCTATTCTTTAGAGACCAAAGGTTGCGAGTCTCTAATTAATAGCTGGAAGCTTGTCTTAACAAGCAACCCTTAAGTCTTGAACCAACCCTTCCTCGACCGAAGCCGCAGTTAGACCTGAGATGAGTGGACAATAGGGTAATCATCTACCGTGACAAATATTACTCTAGTTATATAAATGTTTGATATTAAGACCTAACTAGTGTTGGAACACTACAGTCACTAGCTTAGCCAATACCATAGCTTAAATACCCTGTCTACCAATTGTCAACACCAATACACGATCACTACGACTCTTGTGACGATAGTCTGGCGGGTTGACACAAATGGAAATTCACGACTCGGTGGTAGAAATCGTGTGCCTTAGAGCTGGTTACCTCATCGATAACTCTTGTACACTATGGATGGGTATGTTCATCTATGTTATCGACCAAGTGTTATTATACACCCTCGTTTCTCATTTATTGAGGAATGATCATTGACTTGACTTACATCTACCGTATCCTGATATGCCGTGCCTCATTCCCTATAACAAAGAGTCGAAGAACAGTATCCGGACTTTGGGAACCCTCTAACCTCAATATTCCTAAGACCATATTCTATTTTTAAGGTGGGTAGACTATAAGCCTCCTACAATTTAGAATATACGAGGATCACCGATTGATTATAATAAATTTTATTAGAATGATAGTTAGTGCCCTATAGACTCCCACTTTCCATTTAGATCATTTGTGTCCACGGCCGTGTCACTAATATTCGGAGCACAAGACCAGTTGTTACCTTCCAACAAATTTCATATACAAGTTCTAGACGAGTCCACTTTCATTTAGGTATATTATGTCCCACTCAAGCCCGTCCCCTTGTACTCTATATTTATGGTACGACTTTCAGGTAAAAAGGACGAGCTATAACCCTTACCATAATAGCGAAAGGTTTCCCGACTTCCATTAGAGGCTCAACCTCGACTCAAATCTTTCGACCCAATATATGGTTGTGATTCACTTAAAGCCCACTACGTACATGTCACTAGTGTGTCACTCAATTGTGTCTTTTCGGGCTATTTAAACACAAAAGCCACAGAAGATGCATTTTGGGGCTTTAGAGAACCTATTTAACCAATCCGACTGTCCAACTAGCTCAACCACTTGTATTGAAACCTATTCTAGGTTACCCTAGCCTAGTAGAAATAGTTTACCTTTGGGATATTCTCCAGTCAGTATAGATTGAAGTCCAAAGTTCATCAAGCCAAACGTTGATATCCAAATAGGAAACCCATTAAGGCCCAGTAAAACCCCTCCAGACAAACCCCATAGTTGATATATAAAATCGAACTGTTTAAAATAGGTCCCCATACCTATTATGTAGTCTCCACCTCTTAGAATACGAAGTCATTCGTAACCCTTATTTTCAACTACCTGAAAATTGCGATCCGATCTTGTATTGCAGTATATCCCTTGCTCGTGTGTTTAAATAAACACAAAAAAGGTCACAACCTTGATTTCTCAAATTTCGTTCTATTATGGAATCTTGTTTGAATTAGAATTTCGAGAACAAGATTTCTGTATTGCACGGAGTGCAAGCCCTTTTTAAACGAAGGGTCTCTTCGAAGTTAGTCAGTGATTGGAACGGAATAGCCCCAATCTAGCTAATAAGTCAATGGTTCATAAGGTCCATTTTATCGGTATCATTTGATTTCCTCTACCGCTCTTGAAACTTCGTGCTTGTTCACAGTTATTCTTCCTCGTCTTTTCGTACCATTGACTTTCATCCTTCCTATTTTGGGGGTCGATAACCGTGTTGCTTAGAATTTAGCAGAGTTTATAGTATAAGTTAGTTGATAATTGAATTTTGGGTTGCTTGATAGATATGCGAGGATTATAGATACCATAGGCGGTAGGTAATCTATTGGTAACAATTTTAGCAAGAAGTTGGATGATTATAAAGTTTAGGGACATAGCCTTGAGGGAGTAGTGTGACCAAAGGTGGGTAGAGGTCCTTGAAGATATGTAGTTACAAATGGCTAGAAGGAGGTATAACTGTTTCTGAGAAATTAAATTTGAAGAGATGGTGGTAATAGTGGATTTATTCCTTTTAATTTTATGTTTGAATGTTTGGCATGTTTATGAGTTAGAATTTCGAGGACTAAATTATTTTAAGGTGGGTAGATTTGTAACCCCTCTTTCCGAAATTCGATAATAATTTTTATTTATTTATTTGAATTAAATAGATTTTATAAATAATTATTTGGTTAATTATTACGGTAGATGACTTTAACCATTGTTGAGTTTTGGAGTACCAGACAACCTAGAATCATGGCACGGATAGTACAGTGACGTGCTTTGACTAGTGTTTAGCTATGGTAGGGGAATGCCGAGCCATAGGAGTGTCCTAACTAGGAAAACCAGGCCAAGTTGCGACTTAACCCTTACCGATGGTTTATTTATTTAGTAATTGTATTATTGAGTGTAAGGGGACCCGGTCGTACCGAACTAGTCCAGATTGGACCCAAAGTGTAACTCTAATTTTTTTTAATGTAGTATTTTTTTTATTATGAATTGGAATTTTTATTGTAGGTTTAATAATTAATTACCATGGGCTATTTATTTATTTTTTCTCTTTTTTTTCCTTCTTTCTTTTGTGGCTTGGGCCAACCCAGAAGCCCAAGTTTAAGTTCAAACTATATAATTTGTTTCAGGAAGAGAGCTCATTGTTTGAGCTTCCTTTCAAAAATTTCTTGGCTAACGGCCATGTGCTCTCCTCTCCCCAAAGGCCTAACAACCTGTCAGAGCCAATTTCTCCCGCCAAATGGTTTGCCTAACTCCTACGCCACAATCCACCCTATATAATCCCTTCTCCTCTCTGTTGTTGAACAATCCTTCATTTATTTCCTCAATCCATCCTCTTCATTGGTTCCTCGACTTCTGGGAGCAATGGCAATGGCAGCCATGGCAATTCTCCTCCTCAACGATCGAGCTCTTGTTGAGACGAGCTCAATCCCAGTGAGTATTTGGTTTTCTGATCAAACTTGATATTGTGTTTCCAAATCCTAAATTTCTTCTCCTTGATTGATCGACCATTGTAGGGGAGTAAATTGTGAACGATCGATCGAATACTTTTCCCTATCGATAGCAAGATCTATTGGTGAGTATTCAACCTAATGTTTTGAATCTCGAATTGAGAATAGTTTGATTTCGACTGTGATTTTTCTAGAACCTTTGCGTGTTAGATCAATGGATCGTTGTTCTTAGAATTAGCTTGGGATTTAGATCTGGAAATTATATCAGGTGATTTTGAAGAGCATTTATATTTTCTTTGGACAGGTCCCTAATAGTTCAGTGCATCATATTGATTCGTGTCCCATGTGTTTGTTTTAATGCCTGAGCAGTAATTGGACTAATTCTTGGGTAGCAGAGATTGTGTCCAATCCTTGAATCAACAGTTTCTTCAGAACACAACCAGGTAACTATGTTCTCTGTGTGAATAAATTATTTTCCTATTAAGAAGTGGCTTGTGTGGTGATTTGGTTCGAATGTTTATATTGCAGACATCATGGTTAATTGATGAACCTGGAATATATTCCAAGTATCATATGCAGCACATAATTCTCTGTTGTTCCGGGGAATGTGCATAACCATGTATTAATGGATCGATATGGTTCAGCCATATCCTGCTTTAATGTGTGTACATATCAGAGGCTCCATCACTGTCTGGATAGTATGGACTTGAGGCTATGACTGGGCCACTCTATTCAGTTGGCACTTCTAATTTTCATGTTGATTCAGTAAAATCGAGTGCCAATGGAATACTGAACCTGGGGATATTTTCTCAGTGGCTACCTAGCAGCCATTGGGACAAAACTTGGTATTTATGGCATGGTGATGACTGAAGAATCAGTCTCAGTCCCTTGGGGATACTTGGTTGGGTTCACATCAGATTTGGGAATTGTTGGGACCAATGCAACCTATGATGTTTCAAGCTAGTTGAAAACTGAGGTTGCCTGATAGCTTTCTTATGCACTAGTTTTACCATGCATATGATTATGGAGGATGGCTTCCTATTTGGCATGCTGTATTTGAGTATTCCTGATATGAGGGTTGTGGTGCAACTTTTTGGCTGGGCTTTGTTTAGCTCTGTATTAGACTAATATCAGCACTTTCAATATGTAGCAGGAGGGGGTTGGATGCACTGTGTGAGTTGGCAGTATATTCCAGTTGCATTGTTTTCCTCATTGCAGTTTGTTTAAGCCTTTTTCCTGTTTCAATTTAGTTTAGAACTGTGTTTCCCTGCAATTGTTTTGATTCTAATTGATGAATCTATTACCAATATCAGTATTTGGACCAGGACTGTATACAAAAGCATATCAGGATGTTTTCCTGAACCTGATGCTTTTAAATGCTTCATGGTTATCTTACGAAATCTGGGAACCAATCCAAGTTTCTTCAGTCCATTTTCTTGTACTATTATTTTGACTGTACCTGAGATTTAGACTGTTGCCATTGGCAATTGTGAGGATTGATATGATAAGAGGAACATGGGAACACTAGATTAGGTATCAGTCTTATGTACTGGGTTTGATGCTAATCCTGGCAAGACTGACCATATTAGGAGATTTGGATTTCAGGAATCATAACCTGGGAGTATACTCAGTGAGTTGAAGTCTCAGGAAAACTGAGACTTTAACTCAGGAAATGGATTAAGTCTCAGGAAAACTGAGACTTTAACTCAGGAACCCTGGGATTAAAGTGTCAGTAATCTGAAACTTTAAGTCAGTTTGTTTCAGGACCAATTGAGAGGATATTCTCAGGTTTGCATTCAAATGAACTTCAGGATTGGGAAGGGCAATTCATTAGTTAGTTCAGAGTTCTTCTTAACTCTTGGCAGGAATTTGTGATCACTTGCAAGTCCTTGGTTTATTGGGGTCCCTTATGAGTTATAGATTCCTGGAACAATACACATAATGTTATTGAGGACCCAAGCCATATACCAAGTCCCTGTTTTATGTCAGGATCCTAATAGGATATTGGATTCCATATAAGTTCAGTTTTAGAAATTTCATTCACTAAGTTAAGGTTAATTACTCTACTTTTTACTTAAGTATTTGAGGGTTTAAATAGAACTAATGGAATTAACTCTTAACTAATGTGTTAGTCTTACTACTAAGCTTTGTCATAACCATATCATCATGTGTTTAGTTTATTTAAAGTTCTTGCTAGTCTAGGATAGGGAGTAATATTGATACCCTATAGGTAACCATAGAAGTTAAGGTTTGTATTTTAGGAATATATATTGTGAATAGAATCTTTGATAAACCAAATTAGAATTAGTTGTTTATTAACCATCTTGTACACATCATTATTTTATACAGGAGGATACCTAGCTCTTTTACCTACTCATACTTTACTGGAGAAAGGCAAGTACACTCTATGGTTTTGATCAGTGCATTTCCTTGTTCTTTATTGCTGACACACTGCGACACGTTCATGATCTTATCTGTCTTGCTCTTTCATGTTCTTACTTGACTCTTGGGGTGGGGAAATACTCTAGATATGTGACCAAACCCGGATACTTATTCATGATCTTTAGCTTAGGCCTCGCACAGTGCACGCGGGTCCTAAGCCGTACCTACATGATCTTTCAGGATCTTTCATGTTCTTTCATGGTCTTACCTAAGCCGGTCACATATCATAGAAGTATTTCAAATCTATAACACACATGTTCAGGATTTTGTTCTTACATTAGTTTCCTATGATCCTGATCTTGATATTAGCTATAGTCGTGATCTTTCCTGTATCTTTATATAGTCATGATCTTTCTGTATCTTTATAGTAGTAGTTCATGTTCTTCATGTTCTTTACTTACCTTGTTCTTATCCTGTTCTTTCAGCATTTACTTTCCATATCATGATGTTATTGTTCATTACCTAGAACTGTACTTTGCTCCGCTCCTAAATAGGATATGTTGCAGGTGAGATGGAGGCTTTGTGTGACACCTACTATGGGCAGGATAGTGCTTCCCTACTGAGCCAGCTGGAGCTGCTTCTGACCTAGAGGCTGCAAAAGCCTAGTGCTTCATTAGTACTTTCCATTTTCTTTCCATGTATTGAGACTAGCAGACTCTTCAATTAAGTTGAAATGTAATAATTTCAGATATTGTACTTTACTCTGGTTGGGACACATTTATATAGATGCTGTGATTCATTTCATGTTCATATTTATCTGGTTAGTTTTCCTAGATTGGTACAGCTTACTTTGTTGTGTCTAACAACAAAGGCTGGGCGTGTCCGACTCGTATCCGGTTATTCGGGAGCGGGTCGTGACACAAAGCAAGCCCAAGCCCATGTAGTCATGCGATATGTCCAATGACAGTCGTATTGATGGAATTTGGTATGAGGATGTTGTAATTCGTTATAATGGTTTAATGAATGTTTCCTAGGTATTCGTAATTTAAATATTATAAATATTACTATGAGTGTTATTCGACGACTATTGTATAAATGGGCCCTTGTATATTCTGGAGATTTGGACGGTACGTAATGGCATATACCCCATTATTGAGTTATTGAATTTGTTATTATTAATATATTTATTGAGGGTAATATTATATAATATTATTTTATTATTATAGGTTATATTCATTTTGTCAATTAAATATTATTATATAGAGATAGGAATACATATAGTGATATGAATAATAGAAATATACGTAGTGATATATTATATAGATATATATATAGTGAGATATGTGTGTATAAATATATATATAATATATAGATATGAGTATGTACATCTATGTGTATATATGTGTGTATAAAGTTTTATACATAAGTATTAATAGAGAAAGAAAAAGAAAAAGAAAAAAAAACTAATAAAACAATAACCCCAGCCCCCTTTCGGGCTAAGCCCAGCTGGGCTCCCCACGAGCCAGGCCCACATATCAGGAAGTGAACCCAGACCAAGCCGAGTGTCCCCAAGCGCAGAGAAGAAACTCTGTTCGAGTTCGTTTCCGCGTACATATATATATATTCGCGAGAGAGGCTGAGATCAAAATCTCTCGTAAACCCTAACTCCCCAACAAATGCGCCTCCACCCTGGACTACTGGGCGACCCACCTCGACACTGCGCCGCCGTGCAGGGCACGTCGGAGGCCGACCACGGCCGGCCAGGCGCGGGGGATGCGCGCACGCACCAGCGCGGAACAGTGACAGCAGCCTTTGAGCCCCACTTCGCATAAAAATTCCCGTCGCCTCGTCGCGACGTTTTGTGCGTCGTCTCCGCAGGTACGTCGACAACCCATACGACTTTAATTCCCTTCAAATACATGGTAACCAGATGCCCTAGGTTGTCGGAAAAATGACGCTAAAGTCGACGTAAAATCTGTCCCGAAACAGAGTAAATCCAGTCCAACCACCCGTATTCAAGGATCGATTTCGATCGATCCAGTGACTGTTTGTAAATTCTACTTGAACACATGTTTAGACGACCTATAGGCCTTCACAAAAGTTTTTACAGAAGCCAAAACCATCGACTACGTGTCGAGAAATCAAATCCCGAACCTTGACGAAAACCTGTTTTAAAAATCATGAAATCGCTCCACACGACGTACGTCACTTCAATCGGGACGACGTGGTTGCGAACCGAAGGCATCGAAAGCTGCGTAACAGCTTCGTGGTCGTGTGGGCTTTGGCAGAATTCAAATTGGTCGCGTGTGTGCGACGAATTTGATGCGTATCCGTCGAAATTTCCCGTATCGTGCACTTTGCAAATTTTTCAATTATTTTGTGCACGTTCGTCAGATCGAGACGAAACTTGTGCCAACAGAACCGTATCATTTTTTTGGTCCTGCATGCCAAGTTTGGTCCAAATCTGAGACAGTCGAATCGAACGTCGTTTTGTGGGCCCCACGGTCCCACTCGACGGACAATTTTGTGCACGGCCTGCCGGAATCCAACTCTGGACATACGGTCGGGTTCGTATCGAAAAACTGGATCCGTAGACATATAGTTTGATGACTTTAGAGACTGTTGACTCTGGCACGCTTTTCGGTGTAAAGCGGGTCCAACAACGGACATCGTTTTTGCCCAAAATTACCGTTTTGCCCCTGTGTCCAGAATTAGACATAAGGACAGGCAATCCTAGCTAATTGGACTATTCTGAGATCATTGGTATTGTTTATTTCAGCTTCCGGGGACTGTTGTACGAGTTTTGACTATAGTGGCACATTGAGTAGTTCAGATTGTCGGTTTCACAGCAAAAGACCACAGGCGAGTACAGTTTATTGTTTGTATTTCGATATTGATCTTTACTATATTTCATTAATTAGTCATTGGTTATGTGATTATTTTCTATTATAAATTGTTGAGTCGGGAATGAGAAGTACCAAGGATGTGTGATCTGACCTTAGACCGTGTAGACCGTGTTGCATTTATTTCTTGTAGACCGTGTAGACCGTGTTGCATTTATTTCAAGTAGACCGTGTAGACAGTGATTTATTTATTGCAAAGTAGACAGTGTAGACCGTGATTATTATTGCATTTAAACTGTGTAGTTCGTGATTATTATTCTGTAGACAGTATTTCTTTATTGCAATATTTTATGTAGACCGTGTAACTGTAGACCGTGTAACTTTAGACCGTGTAGACCATGTCGCATAATTGTCTCGAGACCGATCACATATCAAAGGTACTTCTAACAGTGGGAAAAGTATATGTGTCTATTTATCTACTATTGATTTTCTGTCTATTCTTACGGCTTTACTGTTTATTTTCAAAACTCATGATTGATGTCTAACCTTTGTTTTATAGTCATTTTCTTTATTGAAATTGCATTCCGTGGATTGTGCTCGTTCCATTCCTGACTGAAAACCATATTTTTCAGGTTAGCCGTGGTTTCACTTAGCTTGGGGAGAGACGGGAATACTTACAGACAAAAGCCTAGAGACTAGCTAGATGGTTGAGTTGTAGTCATTCAATTATTTGTACAAGTTTATATTTTCTACAAATGTAAAACTTGTGATCATTGTAAGTTAAATTAATTATGTGAATGAGCATTATTTGTGATGTTGATCTCCATGGCCGTGACAGCGTTCTGCCGCCGACACTGCGGCGTAGGCTGGCTTGGACACGTCTCGTATCCGTTTAAAAAAAAAATCGGGTGCAGGTCGTGACAAGTTTTTGTGGTGGCCCATGCAGGTCTTTTCGTAAATAATGTGAACTCATGATAGTACTTAAGTTAGTTGTACTATTACGAGCCTGCGACTAGGAAATGCTCATTCACGAATTAGAAATTAATTTAATTTACGAGAATGACTAGGACTAGGAGTCCCCTATACAAATTTACCGATGGGTAGTCTAGGCCATGGAATTAAGATAAGGAGTGATTAACTTTGATAGTTTGTTAGATCCCCATAGGTACACTATTACCTCTTGATAGGACGATATGGTCTAAGGTGGATAGATTATTCAACTAGTGAGACCGAGCTTCATAGAAGTAATGATCTAACCTTGATAAACTATTAAATTCCTTCTCATTGCCCCTTTAGATATCTTCCACATATCTTAGTCGAACTGCCTATTTAGTTTCTATTTGCCCTAGGAATTAATATTTTGTATGAATTCTGATTATTCTTATCCCCATACGGACCTCGAGTTAGTTTCGGTTCAAAGTTTGCCTCAATGTTTGAATACACATGGAATAGACATTTGAATGTTTGTATATCTTTTGTCTTCGGTTATTTTCTCCCCGCTCAATCTTTTATTTTAAGGGTTGATAGGGCAAATATTTATGCCTTATTTCATAGTCAACTTGTTTGAATCTCTAGAAGCTCAGGGATTTATTTATAGATATAGTTACAAGAATGTTAGTTAACTCATAATGGCAGGACAGCAGCACGCTGTCGCCAATTATTTAAAGTATAGAGACTATGGATTCACCGCAGCCAGCAGTGCACTGGCGAAACACGACCCCTATAGTTGGAATTTGTTTAAGAAATATATGTTATAGAATGTTATTAGGACTATGGCTAGTGGTCCTCTTTGACCATAGTCACACTGGTGTCAATATAAAGTAGAGTATCGGACAGCATGTCATATCTGAATCACGAAACCAAGGGTTTACCACAGCCCGATTTTACGGGCGAGGCGTAGTCCTCGGTCAAATGATTTCAGACGTAATTACAAGTTAAGGATACTATAGAGGATAGGACAGTGCCCTGTGTGTTCCATAAGATACGAAGCCAATATTGGTGGAAGTTTGTAAGTTGGATAGCACGTCTCCCGATCTACAATTCCGTGGTCCTTGTGACCTATTGACGAGGATATCGACTGACACTAATAGGTTTACCTAGAATTAGAATGTCCATAACCCATTAGTCGACCAAGTCCTTGTGGATCAGAAGATAGTAGGAAGACTGTATAAACAATAACACCAGGTAAGGATTTGACTTTCTCGAAACTCGAACTACTATCTCCTCCTTCCAAAAATCTCGCGTACTTGTATTTTGGTTATCTTAACCAATGCTGCTATTACAGTCTAGTTTTGCAAGCTTACCCTTTATCGAGCTTGATTCGAGACATATGTTTATTGGGGATGCCCGCTAACATATTGTCTAATCAGAATCGATATATTAAGGTCTGATCAGCCGTAGTACACTCGGTTCGCTCTCCCCCTTATTAACCTATGTGGATTGAGATGTAGATGTCTCTAGGATCTCATCCGCGACTGCTTGACAAATTTCTCTTGAATTATGCGTTCGTCTTTGAATCACGTGATTGTATTCAGTGACATCTTTCTTGAACTCCTTATTATTTTTGTCTTTTACTGATTCGGAAAGACGAAAGCTCGTAATTGGTAGAGAGGTACAAAGTATCTCCCATGGCTATGGTAGTGGTATACACAAGTGTAGCTACCATCGGCTAGTCATATGACTGAGTTACTCGTACTCCTCTCGACCCTCAAACTACTATTGAGACCTTCTAGCCATTCGAATTTGTGAATGATTAGGGTTTTACCCTTAGTCGAAATACCTACCTAGGAGACTACCTATTCTTTAGAGACCAAAGGTTGCGAGTCTCTAATTAATAGCTGGAAGCTTGTCTTAACTAGCAACCCTTAAGCCTTGAACCAACCCTTCTTCGACCGAAGCCGCAGTTAGACCTGAGATGAGTGGACAATAGGGTAATCATCTACCGTGACAAATATTACTCTAGTTATGTAAATGTTTGATATTAAGACCTAACTAGTGTTGGAACACCACAGTCACTAGCTTAGCCAATACCATAGCTTAAATACCCTGTCTACCAATTGTCAACACCAATACACGATCA
This sequence comes from Iris pallida, assembly GCA_029216955.1. NCBI lineage: Eukaryota > Viridiplantae > Streptophyta > Magnoliopsida > Asparagales > Iridaceae > Iris > Iris pallida. The sequence goes on along the minus strand of JANAVB010044214.1, from coordinate 332,587 downwards.
CTATGACTCTTGTGACGTTAGTCTGGCGGGTTGACACAAATGGAAATTCACGACTCGATGGTAGAAATCGTGTGCCTTAGAGCTGGTTACCTCATCGATAACTCTTGTACACTATGGATGGGTATGTTCATCTATGTTATCGACCAAGTGTTATTATACACCCTCGTTTCTTATTTATTGAGGAATGATCATTGACTTGACTTACATCTACCGTATCCTGATACGCCGTGCCTCATTCCCTATAACAAAGAGTCAAGGAACAGTATCCGGACTTTGGGAACCCTCTAACCTCAATATTCCTAAGACCATATCCTATTTTTAAGGTGGGTAGACTGTAAGCCTCCTACAATTTAGGATATACGAGGATCACCGATTGATTATAATAAATTTTATTAGAATGATAGTTAGTGCCCTGTAGACTCCCACTTTCCATTTAGATCATTTGTGCCCACGGCCGTGTCACTAATATTCGGAGCACAAGACCAGCTGTTACCTTCCAACAAATTTCATATGCAAGTTCTAGACGAGTCCACTTTCATTTAGGTATATCATGTCCCACTCAAGCCCGTCCCCTTGTACTCTATATTTATGGTACGACTTTCAAGTAAAAAGGATGAGCTATAACCCTTACCATAATAGCGAAAGGTTTCCCGACTTCCATTAGAGGCTCAACCTCGACTCAAATCTTTCGACCCAATATATGGTTGTGATTCACTTAAAGCCCACTACGCACATGTCACTAGTGTGTCACTCAATTGTGTCTTTTCGGGCTATTTAAACACAAAAGCCACGGAAGATGCATTTTGGGGCTTTAGAGAACCTATTTAACCAATCCGACTGTCCAACTAGCTCAACCACTTGTGTTGAAACCTATTCTAGGTTACCCTAGCCTAGTAGAAATAGTTTACCTTTGGGATATTGTCCAGTCAGTATATATTGAAGTCCAAAGTTCATCCAGCCAAACGTTGATATCCAAATAGGAAACCCATTAAGGCCCAGTAAAACCCTTCCAGACAAACCCCATAGTTGATCTATAAAATCGAACTGTTTAAAATAGGTCCCCATACCTATTATGTAGTCTCCACCTCTTAGAATACGAAGTCATTCGTAACCCTTATTTTCAACTACCTGAAAATTGCAATCCGATCTTGTATTGCAGTATATCCCTTGCTCGTGTGTTTAAATAAACACGGAAAAGGTCACAACCTTGATTTCTCAAATTTTGTTCCATTATGGAATCTTGTTTGAATTAGAATTTCGAGAACAAGATTTCTGTATTGCACGGAGTGCAAGCCCTTTTTAAACAAAGGGTCTCTTCGAAGTTAGTTAGTGATTGGAACGGAATAGCCCCAATCTTGCTAATAAGTCAATGGTTCATAAGGTCTATTTTATCGGTATCATTTGATATCCTCTACCGCTCTTGAAACTTCGTGCTTGTTCACAGTTATTCTTCCTCGTCTTTTCGTACCATTGACTTTTGTCCTTCCTATTTTGGGGGTCGATAACCGTGTTGCTTAGAATTTAGCAGAGTTTATAGTATAAGTTAGTTGATAATTGAATTTTGGGTTGCTTGATAGATATGCGAGGATTATAGATACCATAGGCGGTAGGTAATCTATTGGTAACAATTTTAGCAAGAAGTTGGATGATTATAAAGTTTAGGGACATAGCCTTGAGGGAGTAGTGTGACCAAAGGTGGGTAGAGGTCCTCGAAGATATGTAGTTACAAATGGCTAGGAGGAGGTATAACTGTTTCTGAGAAATTAAATTTGAAGAGATAGTGGTAATAGTGGATTTATTCCTTTTAATTTTATGTTTGAATGTTTGGCATGTTTATGAGTTAGAATTTCGAGGATGAAATTATTTTAAGGTGGGTAGATTTGTAACCCCTCTTCCCGAAATTTGATAATAATTTTTATTTATTTATTTGAATTAAATAGATTTTATAAATAATTATTTGGTTAATTATTACGGTAGATGACTTTAATCATTGTTGAGTTTTGGAGTACCAGACAACCTAGAATCATGGCACGAATAGTACAGTGACGTGCTTTGACTAGTGTTTAGCTATGGTAGGGGAATGCCGAGCCATAGGAGTGTCCTAACTAGGAAAACCAGGCCAAGTTGCGACTTAACCCTTACCGATGGTTTATTTATTTAGTAATTGTATTATTGAGTGTAAGGGGACCCGGTCGTACCGAACTAGTCCAGATTGGACCCAAAGTGTAACTCCACTTTTTTTAATATAGTATTTTTTTTATTATGAATTGGAATTTTTATTGTAGGTTTAATAATTAATTACCATGGGCTATTTATTTTTTTTTCTCTTTTTTTTCCTTCTTTCTTTTGTGGCTTGGGCCAACCCAGAAGCCCAAGTTTAAGTTCAAACTATATAATTTGTTTCAGGAAGAGAGCTCATTGTTTGAGCTTCCTTTCAAAAATTTCTTGGCTAACGGCCATGTGCTCTCCTCTCCCCAACGGCCTAACAACCTGTCAGAGCCAATTTCTCCCGCCAAATGGTTAGCCTAACTCCCACGCCACAATCCACCCTATATAATCCCTTCTCCTCTCTGTTGTTGAACAATCCTTCATTTATTTCCTTAACCCATCCTCTTCATTGGTTCCTCGACTTCTGGGAGCAATGGCAATGGCAGCCATGGCAATTCTCCTCCTCAACGATCGAGCTCTTGTTGAGACGAGCTCAATCCCAGTAAGTATTTGGTTTTCTGATCAAACTTGATATTGTGTTTCCAAATCCTAAATTTCTTCTCCTTGTTTGATCGACCATTGTAGGGGAGTAAATTGTGAACGATCGATCGAACACTTTTCCCTATCGAGAGCAAGATCTATTTGTGAGTATTCAACCTAATGTTTTGAATCTCGAATTGAGAATAGTTTGATTTCGACTGTGGTTTTTCTAGAACCTTTGCGTGTTAGATCAATGGATCGTTGTTCTTGGAATTAGCTTGGGATTTGGATCTGGAAATTATATCAGGTGATTTTGAAGAGCATTTATATTTTCTTTGGACAGGTCCCTAATAGTCCAGTGCATCATATTGATTCGTGTCCCATGTGTTTGTTTTAATGCCTGAGCAGTAATTGTACTAATTCTTGGGTAGCAGAGATTGTGTCCAATCCTTGAATCAACAGTTTCTTCAGAACACAACCAGGTAACTATGTTCTCTGTGTGAATAAATTGTTTTCCTATTAAGAAGTGGCTTGTGTGGTGATTTGGTTCGAATGTTTATATTGCAGACATCATGGTTAATTGATGAACCTGGAATATATTCCAAGTATCATATGCAGCACATAATTCTCTGTTGTTTTTGGGAATGTGCATAACCATGTATTAATGGATCGATATGGTTCAGCCATATCCTGCTTTAATGTGTGTACATATCAGAGGCTCCATCACTGTCTGGGTAGTATGGACTTGAGGCTATGACTGGGCCACTCTATTCAGTTGGCACTTCTAATTTTTATGTTGATTCAGTGAAATCGAGTGCCAATGGAATACTGAACCTGGGGATATTTTCTCAGTGGCTACCTAGCAGCCATTGGGACAAAACTTGGTATTTATGGCATGGTGATGACTGAAGAATCAGTCTCAGTCCCTTGGGGATACTTGGTTGGGTTCACATCAGATTTGGGAATTGTTGGGACCAATGCAACCTATGATGTTTCAAGCTAGTTGAAAACTGAGGTTGCCTGATAGCTTTCTTATGCACTAGTTTTACCATGCATATGATTATGGAGGATGGCTTCCTATTTGGCATGCTGCATTTGAGTATTCCTGATATGAGGGTTGTGGTGCAACTTTTTGGATGGGCTTTGTTTAGCTCTGTATTAGACTAATATCAGCACTTTCAATATGTAGCAGGAGGGGGTTGGATGCACTGTGTGAGTTGGCAGTATATTCCAGTTGCATTGTTTTCCTCATTGCAGTTTGTTTAAGCCTTTTTCCTGTTTCAATTTAGTTTAGAACTGTGTTTCCCTGCAATTGTTTTGATTCTAATTGATGAATCTATTACCAATATCAGTATTTGGACCAGGACTGTATACAAAAGCATATCAGGATGTTTTTCTGAACCTGATGCTTTTAAATGCTTCATGGTTATCTTACGAAATCTGGGAACCAATCCAAGTTTCTCCAGTCCATTTTCTTGTACTATTATTTTGACTGTACCTGAGATTTAGACTGTTGCCATTGGCAATTGTGAGGATTAATATGATAAGAGGAACATGGGAACACTAGATTAGGTATCAGTCTTATGTACTGGGTTTGATGCTAATCCTGGCAAGACTGAGCATATTAGGAGATTTGGATTTCAGGAATCATAACCTGGAAGTATACACAGTGAGTTGAAGTCTCAGGAAAACTGAGACTTTAACTCAGGAAATGGATTAAGTCTCAGGAAAACTGAGACTTTAACTCAGGAACCCTGGGATTAAAGTGTCAGTAATCTGAAACTTTAAGTCAGTTTGTTTCAGGACCAATTGAGAGGATATTCTCAGGTTTGCATTCAAATGAACTTCAGGATTGGGAAGGGCAATTCATTAGTTAGTTCAGAGTTCTTCTTAACTCTTAGCAGGAATTTGTGATCACTTGCAAGTCCTTGGTTCATTGGGGTCCCTTGTAAGTTATAGATTCCGGGAACAATATACATAATGTTATTGAGGACCCAAGCCATATACCAAGTCCCTGTTTTATGTCAGGATCCTAATAGGATATTGGATTCCAGATAAGTTCAGTTTTAGAAATTTCATTCACTAAGTTAAGGTTAATTACTCTACTTTTTACTTAAGTATTTGATGGTTTAAATAGAACTAATGGAATTAACTCTTAACTAATGTGTTAGTCTTACTACTAAGCTTTGTCATAACCATATCATCATGTGTTTAGTTTATTTAAAGTTCTTGCTAGTCTAGGATAAGGAGTAATATTGATACCCTATAGGTAACCATAGAAGTTAAGGTTTGTATTTTAGGAATATATATTGTGAATAGAATCTTTGATAAACCAAATTAGAATTAGTTGTTTATTAACCATCTTGTACACATCATTATTTATACAGGAGGATACCTAGCTCTTTTACCTACTCATACTTTACTGGAGAAAGGCAACTCTATGGTTTTGATCAGTGCATTTCCTTGTTCTTTATTGCTGACACACTGCGACACGTTCATGATCTTATCTGTCTTGCTCTTTCATGTTCTTACTTGACTCTTGGGGTGGGGAAATACTCTAGATATGTGACCAAACCCGGATACTTATTCATGATCTTTAGCTTAGGCCTCGCACAGTGCACGCGGGTCCTAAGCCGTACCTACATGATCTTTCAGGATCTTTCATGTTCTTTCATGGTCTTACCTAAGTCGGTCACATATCATAGAAGTATTTCAAATCTATAACACACATGTTCAGGATTTTGTTCTTACATTAGTTTCCTATGATCCTGATCTTGATATTAGCTATAGTCGTGATCTTTCCTGTATCTTTATATAGTCATGATCTTCCTGTATCTTTATAGTAGTAGTTCATGTTCTTCATGTTCTTTACTTACCTTGCTCTTATCCTGTTCTTTCAGCATTTACTTTCCATATCATGATGTTATTGTTCATTACCTAGAACTGTACTTTGCTCCGCTCCTAAATAGGATATGTTGCAGGTGAGATGGAGGCTTTGTGTGACACCTACTATGGGCAGGATAGTACTTCCCTACTGAGCCAGCTGGAGCTGCTTTTGACCTAGAGGCTGCAAAAGCCTAGTGCTTCATTAGTACTTTCCATTTTCTTTCCATGTATTGAGACTAGCAGACTCTTCTATTAAGTTGAAATGTAATAATTTCAGATATTGTACTTTACTCTGGTTGGGACACATTTATATAGATGCTGTGATTCATTTCATGTTCATATTTATCTGGTTAATTTCCCTAGATTGGTACAGCTTACTTTGTTGTGTCTAACAACAAAGGCTGGGCATGTCCGACTCGTATCCGGTTATTCAGGAGCGGACCGTGACATGTTTTTAGTGGTGGCCCATGCAGGTCCATCCTAATGGTACCTAGGACTTAGCGTACTATTGGGGGACTTGAATTACACTAGAAAAACTTGATCACAGCATAAGAAAATTGGGAAATAAGGGTATATCAGGTATATCAGGTGTATCAGGTATTTTAATATTCTATAAACACTTGTTGTATGTAGGTCTAGGTTATTTTAACAGTTTTCTGTTTTGCAGATAGTTCAAAAGCATGCAACACCAGAACTGTCAATTCACCTGCACTTGACGTTTCCGAACTTCCACTACCTTCTATCATTCTACTATCCCCATGGGTAGTACGTAATTGACGGAGACGTCTGAAGAGTCCCTTGACAACCAGAGGAAGCAGGCCACCCTTTCCAAGTCAGACTTGTGGATACACTCTCCGAGCCAGGAAGGACTTCTGATTTCCAGACGCACAGACACTTGGACTTTTTCGACACTGAGCGCATATCTTGCACCAGAGAGCCGATCGAGAACCTGAAGCTGCCACTGAAGATCATCTCAGCATGTGAGGATCCGACTTCTCTGAAGATTAGAGCCACCAGCCTGGAGATTCAGAATGTAGCGCAGACAATGGAACGAAACCGGAAGCTGAAGCTCATAAAAGACATGAAGATTTATGACAAAGACAACAACTACCCTGGACCCGCAAAGCGTCACAACACTCAGTCAGCGTTTCTTCGGTCACACCACCAGTCACATCATCAGGAGCAGATCTCAGCACGCCAGCAGCCATATATTCATGCCAGAGCCCTGCACTTCAGCCCCAGCGGGAGATCCAGATTCAGATCCAGCCGACGATCATTTATAATTTCTGCCACCTCTCAGGATGCCACTATGAAGAGTGCCGCAAAAGACGGAGGCTATACTATACTACGGATCGCCTGCCCACCAAGTCAAGACTGCTGGAGAACGTTGATCACACTGCCTGAGAACAAGCGCGAGGAGCATCAGACTACAGCAAAAAGGGAACCACCTTCTCAGAATCAGCAAACACATGGAGCACTACTGCAAGGATCAGCCTATATCAGGACAGCTGAAGAAATTGAAGTAATTCCAGTCCCGGAGAAACACTGAAGATAGATTGAAGACAGAAGATTTCTTTTGCATGGTTGGGAAAACCATGTATCTGATTAGCAATCCAGCCTCTCTTTAAAATCCTCTTAGCACCTAGATCATTTCTTCAAAACTTCTTGCTTCTATTTTGGAACCTTGATTGATGTTCGAAACTTATTTCAAGATATTGTTTCATATTCGACAAACTTGTTTCAGACCCACAATTCAATATTTGTTTGAAATCCATTATTCGATACCGTTTGCACATTCATTCATGACCTTGTTTCCTAGTGATGGCTCATATTTGTAAATTTTGTTTTTATCAAACTTCGTGTTAAATAAGATTTAATTCCTACTCGTTTATTGATATTATGTTCGCTAATCGAACTTGTACTATTCCAGAATTATTCCTACTTGAAATATCATTCTGAAACCTTGTTTGAACCTTCGCTTCTATTGATGCTTGTTTGAGATTCTATTTCCTATTCTCGATTTTATTCGAGACTTGTTGCTATTGAGATTCGCTTGTTTACAATCCAATACCTTGTCTCCTATTAGAACTTGTTTTCTAGTCACTATTCTAAACCTTGTTTTCTCGTTAAGATTTTCTATTTCGAGATTTTAGTTCCTAAATACGACCTTGTTGATACTTGATTTTTTCACTGTATACCTTATTGGAGAATTCGTTTCAATTCAAGCTTGCTCGAGACTTCATTTTTATTCGAGATTTTATTGAAACTTGTTTCTAGTGCAAAATTTTATTTCTTATTTTGAAACTTGTCTTCTATCTGATACCTTGCCTCAGTTCATCCTTCGAGACTCTGTTAACCCTTCGGGATAATATCCCATATATGGAATCTTGTTACCATTCCAGATATCAGTTGATATTCCGTCATAATTTGAAACTTCGTCCTATCTGAAATTTTAAATCTCCCTGGCTGCCCTTTTGTACTCACTGATTGGATCCCTTGTCATTTTTAGTACCTAATAAACTCATGTATTCTAACAGTCAGGTAACTTCACCATTTCTGTGACTTGGACTATTGAAATTTATTTTGAATTCTTTGAAACTCTTTTGAAATTCCTAGGGATAAAGTCGAGAGGCTATTCGATGACCTACTATGGCATGACAGTTGCACGCTGCAGCCATTAGCTGGATTATGGAGACTGAGGGTTCACTACAGCCAGTAGCGCACTGGCGAGGCAGGAACTCTAAGTTGAAGTGATTTCAGACACCCATAGGTTTTCGAGTATTGTCGAGACTTGTCATATTCTTCATATCTTGATCCATTGGGTTGTTTCGTCAATGATTGTTGGAAAATGGATAAGGTTGATAGAGTATTTGGAGACATTGTTATTTGAGTCACGGAGCCGAAAGTCCACTGCAGTCAGATACATACTGGCGGGGTAGAGATTCTAAGCAAAGTGATTTCAGATACCAACATGTTCTTGGATATTCTGGAGACTATATTTCCTTTTCATATGATTATTGGTTTTCGAGAATCACAAATTCTTGCATATTCACCCTGATTTGATACTGTATCTCCTGAGTATTTCGTACGTTCCTCAAATCAACCCTTGCAAATTACCTTCTAGTATTGTATCGTTAGATCATTGATTTTCTCAAATTATATGTTGCCAGATTTTGATTCCATACTTCGTTGTGTCTTGTCTAAACTTCAATCTTAAATCATGTATATTTGACCATGTTCTCCTATCTTGTCCTAGCCCACTTGTGTTAAACCATCAATTTTTGATCGTACCTAATAGTTGTCTTCATGATTTTGCTCCTCTAAGTTGTAATTGAAATTCCTTCTACTTCGTGACTATTTGATCATCGATCCTTGTCAAAGCGTGATATCCCAAACTTCTTATGTGTACTTGGACTCAAGGCTTAGAGCGTCATGGATCGACAAAAGCACTAGGCGGACAATAGCAGATGGTCACCGGAGTTAGCAGTTAGAAGCAGAGTGTTCCTGAAGAATCTCGCCGACCAGAGGCACCATTCGTTTTGGCAGAGGCGGAAGGTTCAGTCCGAGATTCAGCGGGCCTTTCGACGTGATGACGCGTATTGGCGATATGGCTTATCGACTAGCGCTTCCAGCAAGCTTGGAGGGAGTGCACGACGTTTTCCACGTGTCCTAGCTTCGACGCTACATTCCAGACCCGAGCCATGTGGTGGACTATTCCGAGCTGGAGGTAGGCCCGAGATTGACTTACGAGGAGCAGCCAGTGGAGATCCTTGATCGGAGGGAGAAGCGCCTGCGGAACCAGACTATTTCACTTGTCTGCGTCACGTGGAGACCCCACTCTCCAAGAGAGTCCACATGGGAGCGCGAGGACGAGATGCGGGAGCGCTATCCTAGATTGTTTTTGTGATTATATTTTGCATTTGATTTTAAAATAATAAACTGGTGTTGGATCCTTTGAGAATTGCAGATTTTGATTTGGTCATTGAATTTCGATGACGAAATTTTTCAAGGGAGAGAGATTTGTAACTCCACTTTTTTTTAATATAGTATTTTTTATTATGAATTGGAATTTTTATTGTAGGTTTAATAATTAATTACCATGGGCTATTTATTTTTTTCTCTTTTTTTCCTTCTTTCTTTTGTGGCTTGGGCCAACCCAGAAGCCCAAGTTTAAGTTCAAACTATATAATTTGTTTCAGGAAGAGAGCTCATTGTTTGAGCTTCCTTTCAAAAAATTTTGGCTAACGGCCATGTGCTCTCCTCTCCCCAACGGCCTAACAACCTGTCAGAGCCAATTTCTCCCGCCAAATGGTTAGCCTAACTCCCACGCCATAATCCACCCTATATAATCCCTTCTCCTCTCTGTTGTTGAACAATCCTTCATTTATTTCCTCAACCCATCCTCTTCATTGGTTCCTCGACTTCTGGGAGCAATGGCTATGGCAGCCATGGCAATTCTCCTCCTCAACGATCGAGCTCTTGTTGAGACGAGCTCAATCCCAGTGAGTATTTGGTTTTCTGATCAAACTTGATATTGTGTTTCCAAATCCTAAATTTCTTCTCCTTGATTGATCGACCATTGTAGGGGAGTAAATTGTGAACGATCGATCGAACACTTTTCCCTATCGAGAGCAAGATCTATTGGTGAGTATTCAACCTAATGTTTTGAATCTCGAATTGAGAATAGTTTGATTTCGACTATGGTTTTTCTAGAACCTTTGTGTGTTAGATCAATGGATCCTTGTTCTTGGAATTATCTTGGGATTTGGATCTGGAAATTATATCAGGTGATTTTGAAGAGCATTTATATTTTCTTTGGACAGGTCCCTAATAGTTCAGTACATCATATTGATTCGTGTCCCATGTGTTTGTTTTAATGCCTGAGCAGTAATTGGACTAATTCTTGGGTAGCAGAGATTGTGTCCAATCCTTGAATCAACAGTTTCTTCAGAACACAACCAGGTAACTATGTTCTCTGTGTGAATAAATTGTTTTCCTATTAAAAAGTGGCTTGTGTGGTGATTTGGTTCGAATGTTTATATTGCAGACATCATGGTTAATTGATGAACCTGGAATATATTCCAAGTATCATATGCAGCACATAATTCTCTGTTGTTCCGGGGAATGTGCATAACCATGTATTAATGGATCGATATGGTTCAGCCATATCCTGCTTTAATGTGTGTACATATCAGAGGCTCCATCACTGTCTGGGTAGTATGGACTTGAGGCTATGACTGGGCCACTCTATTCAGTTGGCACTTCTAATTTTCATGTTGATTCAGTAAAATCGAGTGCCAATGGAATACTGAACCTGGGGATATTTTCTCAGTGGCTACCTAGCAGCCATTGGGACAAAACTTGGTATTTATGGCATGGTGATGACTGAAGAATCAGTCTCAGTCCCTTGGGGATACTTGGTTGGGTTCACATCAGATTTGGGAATTGTTGGGACCAATGCAACCTATGATGTTTCAAGCTAGTTGAAAACTGAGGTTGCCTGATAGCTTTCTTATGCACTAGTTTTACCATGCATATGATTATGGAGGATGGCTTCCTATTTGGCATGCTGCATTTGAGTATTCCTGATATGAGGGTTGTGGTGCAACTTTTTGGCTGGGCTTTGTTTAGCTCTATATTAGACTAATATCAGCACTTTCAATATGTAGCAGGAGGGGGTTGGATGCACTGTGTGAGTTGGCAGTATATTCCAGTTGCATTATTTTCCTCATTGCAGTTTGTTTAAGCCTTTTTCCTGTTTCAATTTAGTTTAGAACTGTGTTTCCCTGCAATTGTTTTGATTCTAATTGATGAATCTATTACCAATATCAGTATTTGGACCAGGACTGTATACAAAAGCATATCAGGATGTTTTCCTGAACCTGATGCTTTTAAATGCTTCATGGTTATCTTACAAAATCTGGGAACCAATCCAAGTTTCTCCAGTCCATTTTCTTGCACTATTATTTTGACTGTACCTGAGATTTAGAATGTTGCCATTGGCAATTGTGAGGATTGATATGATAAGAGGAACATGGGAACACTAGATTAGGTATCAGTCTTATGTACTGGGTTTGATGCTAATCCTGGCAAGACTGACCATATTAGGAGATTTGGATTTCAGGAATCATAACCTGGGAGTATACTCAGTGAGTTGAAGTCTCAGGAAAACTGAGACTTTAACTCAGGAAATGGATTAAGTCTCAGGAAAACTGAGACTTTAACTCAGGAACCCTGGGATTAAAGTGTCAGTAATCTGAAACTTTAAGTCAGTTTGTTTCAGGACCAATTGAGAGGATATTCTCAGGTTTGCATTCAAATGAACTTCAGGATTGGGAAGGGCAATTCATTAGTTAGTTCAGAGTTCTTCTTAACTCTTGGCAGGAATTTGTGATCACTTGCAAGTCCTTGGTTCATTGGGGTCCCTTGTGAGTTATAGATTCCTGGAACAATACACATAATGTTATTGAGGACCCAAGCCATATACCAAGTCCCTGTTTTATGTCAGGATCCTAATAGGATATTGGATTCCAGATAAGTTCAGTTTTAGAAATTTCATTCACTAAGTTAAGGTTAATTACTCTACTTTTTACTTAAGTATTTGAGGGTTTAAATAGAACTAATGGAATTAACTCTTAACTAATGTGTTAGTCTTACTACTAAGCTTTGTCATAACCATATCATCATGTGTTTAGTTTATTTAAATTTCTTGCTAGTCTAGGATAGGGAGTAATATTGATACCCTATTGGTAACCATAGAAGTTAAGGTTTGTATTTTAGGAATATATATTGTGAATAGAATCTTTGATAAACCAAATTAGAATTAGTTGTTTATTAACCATCTTGTACACATCATTATTTTATACAGGAGGATACCTAGCTCTTTTACCTACTCATACTTTACTGGAGAAAGGCAAGTACACTCTATGGTTTTGATCAGTGCATTTCCTTGTTCTTTATTGCTGACACACTGCGACTCGTTCATGATCTTATCTGTCTTGCTCTTTCATGTTCTTACTTGACTCTTGGGGTGGGGAAATACTCTAGATATATGACCAAACCCGGATACTTATTCATGATCTTTAACTTAGGCCTCGCACAGTGCACGCGGGTCCTAAGCCGTACCTACATGATCTTTCAGGATCTTTCATGTTCTTTCATGGTCTTACCTAAGCCGGTCACATATCATAGAAGTATTTCAAATCTATAACACACATGTTCAGGATTTTGTTCTTACATTAGTTTTCTATGATCCTGATCTTGATATTAGCTATAGTCGTGATCTTTCCTGTATCTTTATATAGTCATGATCTTCCTGTATCTTTATAGTAGTAGTTCATGTTCTTCATGTTATTTACTTACCTTGTTCTTATCCTGTTCTTTCAGCATTTACTTTCCATATCATGATGTTATTGTTCATTACCTAGTACTGTACTTTGCTCCGCTCCTGAATAGGATATGTTGCAGGTGAGATGGAGGCTTTGTGTGACACCTACTATGGACAGGATAGTGCTTCCCTATTGAGCCAGCTGGAGCTGCTTCTGACCTAGAGGCTGCAAAAGCCTAGTGCTTCATTAGTACTTTCCATTTTCTTTCCATGTATTGAGACTAGCAGACTCTTCTATTAAGTTGAAATGTAATAATTTTAGATATTGTACTTTACTCTGGTTGGGACACATTTATATAGATGCTGTGATTCATTTCATGTTCATATTTATCTGGTTAGTTTCCCTAGATTGGTACAGCTTACTTTGTTGTGTCTAACAACAAAGGCTGGGCGTGTCCGACTCGTATCCGGTTATTCGGGAGCGGGTCGTGACACAAAGCAAGCCCAAGCCCATGTAGTCATGCGATATGTCCAATGACAATCGTATTGATGGAATTTGGTATGAGGATGTTGTAATTCGTTATAATGGTTTAATGAATGTTTCCTAGGTATTCGTAATTTAAATATTATAAATATTACTATGAGTGTTATTCGGTGACTATTGTATAAATGGGCCCTTGTATATTCTGGAGATTTGGACGGTACGCAATGGCATATATCCCATTATTGAGTTATTGAATTTGTTATTACTAATATATTTATTGAGGGTAATATTATATAATATTATTTTATTATTATAGGTTATATTCATTTTTTCAATTAAATATTATTATATAGAGATAGGAATACATATAGTGATATGAATAATAGAAATATACGTAGTGATATATTATATAGATATATATATAGTGAGATATGTGTGTATAAATATATATAAAATATATAGATATGAGTATGTACATCTATGTGTATATATGTGTGTATAAAGTTTTATTCTGTCCCGAAACAGAATAAAATCCAGTCCAACCACCCGTATTCGAGGATCGATTTCGATCGATCCAGTGACTGTTTGTAAATTCTACTTGAACACATGTTTAGACGACCTATAGGCCTTCACAAAAGTTTTTACAGAAGCCAAAACCATCGACTACGTGTCGAGAAATCAAATCCCGAACCTTGACGAAAACCTGTTTTAAAAATCATGAAATCGCTCCACACGACGTATGTCACGCCAATCGGTACGACGTGGTCGCGAACCGAAGGCATCGAAAGCTGTGTAACAGCTTCGTGGTCGTATGGGCTTTGGCGGAATTCAAATTGGTCGCGTGTGCGCGACGAATTTGATGCGTATCCGTCGAAATTCCCCGTATCGTGCACTTTGCAAATTCTTTAATTATTTTGTGCATGTTCGTCAGATCGAGACGAAACTTGCGCCAACAGAACCGTATCATTTTTTTGGTCCTGCATGCCAAGTTTGGTCCAAATCTGAGACAGTCGAATCGAACGTCGTTTTGTGGGCCCCACGGTCCCACTCGACGGACAATTTTGTGCACGGCCCGCCGGAATCCAACTCTGGACATACGGTCGGGTTCATATCGAAAAACTGGATCCGTAGACATGTAGTTTGATGACTTTAGAGACTGTTGACTCTGGCACGCTTTTCGGTGTAAAGCGGGTCCAACGGCGGACATCGTTTTTGCCCAAAATTATCGTTTTGCCCCTGTGTCCAGAATTAGACGTAAGGACAGGCAATCCTAGCTAATTGGACTATTCTGAGATCATTGGTATTGTTTATTTCAGCTTCCGGGGACTGTTGTACGAGTTTTGACTATAGTGGCACATTGAGTAGTTCAGATTGTCGGTTTCACAGCAAAAGACCACAGGCGAGTACAGTTTATTGTTTGCATTTCGATATTGATCTTTACTATATTTCATTGATTAGTCATTGGTTATGTGATTATTTTCTATTATAAATTGTTGAGTCGGGAATGAGAAGTACCAAGGATGTGTGATCTGACCTTAGACCGTGTAGACCGTGTTACATTTATTTCTTGTAGACCGTGTAGACCATGTTGCATTTATTTCAAGTAGACCGTGTAGACAGTGATTTATTTATTGCAAAGTAGACAGTGTAGACCGTGATTATTATTGCATTTAAACTGTGTAGTTCGTGATTATTATTCTGTAGACAGTATTTTTTTATTGCAATATTTTCTGTAGACCGTGTAACTGTAGACCGTGTAACTTTAGACCGTGTAGACCATGTCGCATAATTGTCCTGAGACCGATCACATATCAAAGGTACTTCTAACAGTGGGGAAAGTATATGTGTCTATTTATCTACTATTGATTTTCTGTCTATTCTTACGGCTTTACTGTTTATTTTCAAAACTCATGATTGATGTCTAACCTTTGTTTTATAGTCATTTTCTTTATTGAAATTGCATTCAGTGGATTGTGCTCGTTCCATTCCTGACTGGAAACCATATTTTTCAGGTTAGCCGTGGTTTCACTTAGCTTGGGGAGAGACGAGAATACTTGCAGACAAAAGCCTAGAGACTAGCTAGATGGTTGACTTGTAGTCATTCAATTATTTGTACAAGTTTATATTTTCTACAAATGTAAAACTTGTGATCATTGTAAGTTAAATTAATTATGTGAATGAGCATTATTTGTGATGTTGATCTCTATGGCCGTGACAGCGTTCTGCCGCCGACACTGCGGCGTAGGCTGGCTTGGACACGTCTCGTATCCGTTTAAAAAAAAATCGGGTGCGGGTCGTGACAAGTTTTTGTGGTAGCCCATGCAGGTCTTTTCGTAAATAATGCGAACTCGTGATAGTACTTAAGTTAGTTGTACTATTGCGAGCATGCGACTAGGAAATGCTCATTCACGAATTAGAAATTAATTTAATTTACGAGAATGACTAGGACTAGGAGTCCCCTATACAAATTTACCGATGGGTAGTCTAGGCCATGGAATTAAGATAAGGAGTGATTAACTTTGATAGTTTGTTAGATCCCCATAGGTACACTATTACCTCTTGATATGACGATATGGTCTAAGGTGGATAGATTATTCAACTAGTGAGACCGGGCTTCATAGAAGTAATGATCTAACCTTGATAAACTATTAAATTCCTTCTCATTGCCCCTTTAGATATCTTCATCATATCTTAGTCGAACTGCCTATTTAGTTTCTATTTGCCCTAGGAATTAATATTTTGTATGAATTCTGATTATTGTTATCTCCATACGGACCTCGAGTTAGTTTCGGTTCAAAGTTTGCCTCAATGTTTGAATACACATGGAATAGACATTTGAATGTTTGTATATCTTTTGTCTTCAGTTATTTCCTCCCCGCTCAATCTTTTATTTTAAGGGTTGATAGGGCAAATATTTATGCCTTATTTCATAGTCAACTTGTTTGAATCTCTAGAAGCTCAGGAATTTATTTACAGATATAGTTACAAGAATGTTAGTTAACTCATAATGGCAGGACAGCAGCACACTGTCGCCAATTATTTGAAGTATAGAGACTATGGATTCACCGCAGCCAGCAGTGCACTGGCGAGACACGACCCCTATAGTTGGAATTTGTTTAAGAAATATATGTTATAGAATGTTATTAGGATTATGGCTAGTGGTCCTCTTTGACCATAGTCACACTGGTGTCAATATAAAGTAGAGTATCGGACAGCATGTCATATCTGAATCACGAAACCAAGGATTTACCACAGCCCGATTTTACGGGCGAGGCGTAGTCCTCGGTCAAATGATTTCAGACGTAATTACAAGTTAAGGATACTACAGAGGATAGGACAGTGCCCTATGTGTTTCATAAGATACGAAGCCAATATTGGTGGAAGTTTGTAAGTTGGATAGCACGTCTCCCGATCTAGCATTCCGTGGTCCTTGTGACCTATTGACGAGGATATCGACTGACACTAATAGGTTTACCTAGAATAGAATGTCCATAACCCATTAGTCGACCAAGTCCTTGTGGATCAGAAGATAGTAGGAAGACTGTATAAACAATAACACCATGTAAGGATTTGACTTTCTCGAAACTCGAACTACTATCTCCTCCTTCCAAAAATCTCGCGTACTTGTATTTTGGTTATCTTGACCAATGCTGCTATTACAGTCTAGTTTTGCAAGCTTACCCTTTATCGAGCTTGATTCGAGACATATGTTTATTGGGGATGCCCGCTAACATATTGTCTAATCAGAATCGATATATTAAGGTCTGATCAGCCGTAGTACACTCGGTTCGCTCTCTCCCTTATTAACCTACGTGGATTGAGATGTAGATGTCTCTAGGATCTCATCCGCGACTGCTTGACAAATTTCTCTTGAATTATGCGTTCGCCTTTGAATCACGTGATTGTATTCAGTGACATCTTTCTTGAACTCCTTATTGTTTTTGTCTTTCACTGATTCGGAAAGACGAAAGCTCGTAATTGGTAGAGAGGTACAAAGTATCTCCCATGGCTATGGTAGTGGTATACACAAGTGTAGCTACCATCGGCTAGTCATATGACTGAGTTACTCGTACTCCTCTCGACCCTCAAACTACTATTGAGACCTTCTAGCCATTCGAATTTGTGAATGATTAGGGTTTTACCCTTAGTCGAAATACCTACCTAGGAGACTACCTATTCTTTAGAGACCAAAGGTTGCGAGTCTCTAATTAATAGCTGGAAGCTTGTCTTAACTAGCAACCCTTAAGCCTTGAACCAACCCTTCTTCGACCGAAGCCGCAGTTAGACCTGAGATGAGTGGACAATAGGGTAATCATCTACCGTGACAAATATTACTCTAGTTATGTAAATGTTTGATATTAAGACCTAACTAGTGTTGGAACACCACAGTCACTAGCTTAGCCAATACCATAGCTTAAATATCCTGTCTACCAATTGTCAACACCAATACACGATCACTACGACTCTTGTGACGATAGTCTGGCGGGTTGACACAAATGGAAATTCACGACTCGGTGGTAGAAATCGTGTGCCTTAGAGCTGGTTGCCTCGTCGATAACTCTTGTATACTATGGATGGGTATGTTCATCTATGTTATCGACCAAGTGTTATTATACACCCTCGTTTCTCATTTATTGAGGAATGATCATTGACTTGACTTACATCTACCGTATCCTGATACGCCGTGCCTCATTCCCTATAACAAAGAGTCGAGGAACAGTATCCGGACTTTGGGAACCCTCTAACCTCAATATTCCTAAGACCATATCCAATTTTTAAGGTGGGTAGACTGTAAGCCTCCTACAATTTAGGATATACGAGGATCACCGATTGATTATAATAAATTTTATTAGAATGATAGTTAGTGCCCTATAGACTCCCACTTTCCATTTAGATCATTTGTGCCCACGGCCCTGTCACTAATATTCGGAGCACAAGACCAGCTGTAACCTTCCAACAAATTTCATATGCAAATTCTAGACGAGTCCACTTTCATTTAGGTATATCATGTCCCACTCAAGCCCGTCCCCTTGTACTCTATATTTATGGTACGACTTTCAGGTAAAAAGGACGAGCTATAACCCTTACCATAATAGCGAAAGGTTTCCCGACTTCCATTAGAGGCTCAACCTCGACTCAAATCTTTCGACCCAATATATGGTTGTGATTCACTTAAAGCCCACTACGCACATGTCACTAGTGTGTCACTCAATTGTGCCTTTTTGGGCTATTTAAACACAAAAGCCACGGAAGATGCATTTTGGGGCTTTAGATAACCTATTTAACCAATCCGACTGTCCAACTAGCTCAACCACTCGTGTTGAAACCTATTCTAGGTTACCCTAGCCTAGTAGAAATAGTTTACCTTTGGGATATTGTCCAGTCAGTATAGATTGAAGTCCAAAGTTCATCCAGCCAAACGTTGATATCCAAATAGGAAACCCATTAAGGCCCAGTAAAACCCCTCCAGACAAACCCCATAGTTGATCTATAAAATCGAACTGTTTAAAACAGGTCCCCATACCTATTATGTAGTCTCCACCTCTTAGAATACGAAGTCATTCGTAACCCTTATTTTCAACTACCTGAAAATTGTGATCCGATCTTGTATTACAGTATATCCCTTGCTCGTGTGTTTAAATAAACACGGAAAAGGTCACAACCTTGATTTCTCAAATTCCGTTCCAGTATGGAATCTTGTTTGAATTAGAATTTCGAGAACAAGATTTCTGTATTGCACGGAGTGCAAGCCCTTTTTAAACGAAGGGTCTCTTCGAAGTTAGTCAGTGATTGGAACGGAATAGCCCCAATCTAGCTAATAAGTCAATGGTTCATAAGGTCCATTTTATCAGTATCATTTGATATCCTCTACCGCTCTTGAAACTTCGTGCTTGTTCACAGTTATTCTTCCTCGTCTTTTCGTACCATTGACTTTCGTCCTTCCTATTTTAGGGGTCGATAACCGTGTTGCTTAGAATTTAGCAGATTTTATAGTATAAGTTAGTTGATAATTGAATTTTGGGTTGCTTGATAGATATGCGAGGATTATAGATACCATAGGCGGTAGGTAATCTATTGGTAACAATTTTAGCAAGAAGTTGGATGATTATAAAGTTTAGGGACATAGCATTGAGGGAGTAGTGTGACCAAAGGTGGGTAGAGGTCCTCGAAGATATGTAGTTACAAATGGCTAGGAGGAGGTATAACTGTTTCTGAGAAATTAAATTTGAAGAGATGGTGGTAATAGTAGATTTATTTCTTTTAATTTTATGTTTGAATGTTTGGCATATTTATGAGTTAGAATTTCGAGGACGAAATTATTTTAAGGTGGGTAGATTTGTAACCCCTCTTCCCGAAATTTGATAATAATTTTTATTTATTTATTTGAATTAAATAGATTTTATAAATAATTATTTGGTTAATTATTACGGTAGATGACTTTAACCATTGTTGAGTTTTGGAGTACCAGACAACCTAGAATCATGGCACGGATAGTACAGTGACGTGCTTTAACTAGTGTTTAGCTATGGTAGGGGAATGCCGAGCCATAGGAGTGTCCTGACTAGGAAAACCAGGCCAAGTTGCGACTTAACCCTTACCGATGGTTTATTTATTTAGTAATTGTATTATTGAGTGTAAGGGGACCCGGTCGTACCGAACTAGTCCAGATTGGACCCAAAGCAAGCCCAAGCCCATGTAGTCATGCGATATGTCCAATGACAGTCGTATTGATGGAATTTGGTATGAGGATGTTGTAATTCGTAATAATGGTTTAATGAATGTTTCCTAGGTATTCGTAATTTAAATATTATAAATATTACTATGAGTGTTATTCGGTGACTATTGTATAAATGGGCCCTTGTATATTCTGGAGATTTGGACGGTACGCAATGGCATATACCCCATTATTGAGTTATTGAATTTGTTATTATTAATATATTTATTGAGGGTAATATTATATAATATTATTTTATTATTATAGGTTATATTCATTTTGTCAATTAAATATTATTATATAGAGATAGGAATACATATAGTGATATGAATAATAGAAATATACGTAGTGATATATTATATAGATATATATATAGTGAGATATGTGTGTATAAATATATATAAAATATATAGATATGAGTATGTACATCTATGTGTATATATGTGTGTATAAAGTTTTATACATAAGTATTAATAGTGAAAGAAAAAGAAAAAGAAAAAGAAAAAAAAACTAATAAATCAATAACCCCAGCCCCCTTTCGGGCTAAGCCCAGCTGGGCTCCCCACGAGCCAGGCCCACATATCAGGAAGTGAACCCAGACCAAGCCGAGTGTCCCCAAGCGCAGAGAAGAAACTCTGTTCGAGTTCGTTTCCACGTACATATATATATTCGCGAGAGAGGCTGAGATCAAAATCTCTCGTAAACCCTAACTCCCCAACAAACGTGCCTCCACCCTGGACTACTGGGTGACCCACCTCGACACTGCGCCGCCGCGCAGGGCGCGTCGGAGGCCGACCACGGCCGGCCAGGCGCGGGGGATGCGCGCGCGCACCAGCGCGGAACAGTGACAGCAGCCTTTGAGCCCCACTTCGCATAAAAATTCTCGTCGCGACATTTTGTGCGTCGTCTCCGCAGGTACGTCGACAACCCATATGACTTTAATTCCCTTCAAATACATGGTAACCAGATGCCCTAGGTTGTCGGAAAAACGACGCTAAAGTCGACGTAAAATCTGTCCCGTAACAGAGTAAAATCCAGTCCAACCACCCGTATTCGAGGATCAATTTCGATCGATCCAGTAACTGTTTGTAAATTCTACTTGAACACATGTTTATATGACCTATAGGCCTTTATAAAAGTTTTTACAGAAGCCAAAACCATCGACTACGTGTCGAGAAATCAAATCCCGAACCTTGACGAAAACCTGTTTTAAAAATCATGAAATCGCTCCACACGACGTACGTCACGCCAATCGGGATGACGTGGTCACGAACCGAAGGCATCGAAAGCTGTGTAACGGCTTCGTGGTCGTGTGGGCCTTGGCGGAATTCAAATTGGTCGCGTGTGCGCGACGAATTTGATGCGTATCCGTCGAAATTCCCCGTATCGTGCACTTTGCAAATTCTTCAATTATTTTGTGCACGTTCGTCAGATCGAGACAAAACTTGCACCAACAGAACCGTATCGTTTTTTTGGTCCTGCATGCCAAGTTTGGTCCAAATCTGAGACAGTCGAATCGAACGTCATTTTGTGGGCCCTACGGTCCCACTCGACGGACAATTTTGTGCACGGCCCGCCGGAATCCAACTCTGGACATACGGTCGGGTTTGTATCGAAAAACTGGATCCGTAGACATATAGTTTGACGACTTTAGAGACTGTTGACTCTGGCACGCTTTTCGGTGCAAAGCGGGTCCAACGGCGGACATCGTTTTTGCCCGAAATTACCGTTTTGCCCCTGTGTCCAGAATTGGACATAAGGACAGGCAATACTAGCTAATTGGACTATTCTGAGATCATTGGTATTGTTTATTTCAGCTTTCGGGGACTGTTGTACGAGTTTTGACTATAGTGGCACATTGAGTAGTTCAGAATGTCGGTTTCACAGCAAAGGACCACAGGCGAGTACAGTTTATTGTTTGCATTTCGATATTGATCTTTACTATATTTTATTGTTTAGTCATTGGTTATGTGATTATTTTTTATTATAAATTGTTGAGACGGGAATGAGAAGTACCAAGGATGTGTGATCTGACCTTAGACCGTGTAGACCGTGTAGACCGTGTTGCATTTATTTCTTGTAGACCGTGTAGACCGTGTTGCATTTATTTCAAGTAGACCGTGTAGACAGTGATTTATTTATTGCAAAGTAGACAGTGTAGACCGTGATTATTATTGCATTTAAATGTGTAGTTCGTGATTATTATTCTGTAGACAGTATTTCTTTATTGCAATATTTTCTGTAGACCGTGTAACTGTAGACCGTGTAACTGTAGACCGTGTAACTTTAGACCGTGTAGACCGTGTCGCATAATTGTCCCGACACCGATCACATATCAAAGGTACTTCTAACAGTGGGGAAAGTATATGTGTCTATTTATCTACTATTGATTTTCTGTCTATTCTTACGGCTTTACTGTTTATTTTCAAAACTCATGATTGATGTCTAACCTTTGTTTTATAGTTATTTTCTTTATTGAAATTGCATTTAGTGGATTGTGCTCGTTCCATTCCTGACTGGAAACCATATTTTTCAGGTTAGCCGTGGTTTCACTTAGCTTGGGGAGAGACGGGAATACTTGCAGACAAAAGCCTAGAGACTAGCTAGATGGTTGAGTTGTAGTCATTCAATTATTTGTACAAGTTTATATTTTCTACAAATATAAAACTTGTGATCATTGTAAGTTAAATTAATTATGTGAATGAGCATTATTTGTGATGTTGATCTCCATGGCCGTGACAGCGTTCTACCGCCGACACTGCGGCGTAGGCTGGCTTGGACACGTCTCGTATCCGTTTAAAAAAAAACGGGTGCGGGTCGTGACAAATACCTACAGCTAGGGGACACCTAGGGCTTCCTATCCATGCAAAGAAAATGAAATTTGGTGGAGGGAATAGGGATTTACCTATATGTGCAATTTGCATAAAAAAGCTTCAAAAGGGGGTGGTCCTTCTTGATGGCCAAAATCCCCAAATTGATTTGAACCTGAGATTTCTCTCCATGAATACAAAATAGGGCTAGATTAGGATCATATGCAAAAGACTAGAGTGGAAAAGGAATTAAAAAGAAGAAACTAGGGCTTGAGGAAGATTTCTATACCTCTCCTTCTTCTAAACTTGGAAACTTTCTTAAGGAGGCTACAACTAATGTAAGAGACATTATATAGGGGTGGGGTTCCCTATGTTGGCTGGCCAAAACTCTAGGGTTAGGGTTTTAGTTAGTTGGGCCATGGGCCTCCCTCTCTTGGTGGGTTTCTAGGCTTCCTAGTTAAAGGCCTATTCTCAAAACACCTTATTCTAACTAATAAGCCCAAGCAATTATCTATCAATTTCCAACCATGACTTAAACTAACAAGTCCCACTTAGTCTATAGGTTAAGTCTCACTTCTAGGTTAGGTCCATTCTAGGTTAAAGACTAACAAGACACCAAGCAATTATTTAATTAATAATAAATTCACATACATTCCAATAAATTCTAATAAATCCTATTAAATTCAAATAAATTCATAATGACCAAAATATCCTCAAGCTAAAAAAATGATAAATGAATTACCCTAATCACATGGCTAGGCTCTAGGTCAAGCTGTCTCTAGGGTTACACTAGCAAAATACCAAAATCACAAGTCATGATTTAAAATAGTTTAAAAATGATTAAAAATTCCAAAAATCATAATATGTTATAAATATAAATAAATAATAATTATAATTACAAAATTTCAAAATTACCCTCATCTGAAAAACTGGGTGTTACAATCCTACCCACCTTATAAAAATTCTGCACTCGAAATTAAGATGATCGCACCCCCTTCTAGGTCAAACATAGTCAAGGGTCAATCACTAGTCAATTTTCTCAACATCCTAGTACTTGGTCATCAGCTGGTCAACTTCTTCGGGTTTTGCCTATGCTAGCTATCTAGGTGTTGGCAACTAGAGATTAGAAAAAGAAAAACTCTATAATAGACTAACTCTTAACTTCCCAATCTTATCAAGTCACCCATAACTAAATACCCATAATCTAAGCACACAAATCCCAAATACCATATATACATAAGCTCAAGAACAACAACCCATTACATATATCCTAATTATGTTGTATATATATATATAGCCATACATATATAACTGATCATCAAGGGTTAAAGTAGACTAAACTTATAAGGAACTGAACAAATGCTCAGAATTTAGGCTAAGGATGAATGGTCTGAAACATCAATATAAGCAAAAGGAAATGATGGTAAGGAGATTGAATTTATAAACAAGGTCAGGACATCTAGTGAAGGGTCTGCACACTGCCTATAAGGTTGACCTATCCTTCCTGAACTAATCTCAAGGAGAACTTAACTAAAATAGAAAACTGAACCAGATATAGGCTAAGCAACATGTCTATAATTCTACACAATAATGGCCTATAAATACTGACCAACCCATATGCCAATACCATCTGCAGTCTATCTATATATATAGACCTCTTAGTCTTAGGTGATCTACAAATATACTC
>JANAVB010044214.1:297990-302990 GCA_029216955.1 Iris pallida | reverse complement strand
TCATTCAGTCGGGTATCAGTGAACCCCAATCTTGATTCCAAATCAATAAAACCAATCAAAAGTCCAAAAATAGGTGTACACAATGGTTCCCTACATGTATACGTGTCTAGGTGAGTGATCTCGTGTCACACAAGTCGACACAGACGTGTCCAAGCAGGGTTCAAACTAAGAACAGGATACTGGTCGAGCACTGTCTCGTGCAGCGAGGACAGGAGCTCGTGGACTCGACACAGTGTCCCAGTGTCCTGTGCCGTGCATGTTTGTTCGCCAGGATAGGTCTAAGGGTCCATCATCCTGAATTGGTCTAGACCGTGTCGTGTCCGAACTAAACGTGCGTATCAGACGCATTTTCCGTACGTGTGCAACAGTGCGTGTCCCGTACGCGTGCGATTTTCTCCTCGTGTAGTGAACCAAACGCTCCCAAATTTTGGAAGCATAGTGTCAGTGATTGCCCCATCATCCCCACAAATTTTCGTGTCCTCTCGTGTCCTGAGCATCGAGATCTCAGTGTCGGGTAGCAGCAGTATGTGCGACCTGTGCGGCGTGTTCGTGTCCCTGTGTGGACACGACACGATCCAAAATCATAAAATAAAGACACAAATCTAAGGACGAACCCTAGATCTAGGATTTCAATCAAAAACATTAGCAAAACAGCAAACATAAATGGTTGGGGCATTTCATCGAACACCCTAACCTAGCAATGGATACGTGTCCGATACGGACACGAAATGGACACGACTCAACACGAAACCAATACCTAGCTAGGGGACACCTAGGGCTTCCTATCTATGCAAAGAAAACAAAATTTGGTGGAGGGATAGGGATTTACCTATATGTGCAATTTGCATGAAAAAGCTTCAAAAGGGGTGGTTCTTCTTGATGGTCAAAATCCCCAAATTGATTTGAACCTGAGATTTCTCTCCATGAATAAAAAATAGGGCTAGATTAGGATCATATACAAAAGACTAGAGTGAAAAAGGAATTAAAAAGAAAGAAACTAGGGCTTGAGGAAGATTTCTATACCTCTCCTTCTTCTAAACTTGGAAACTTTCTTAAGGAGGCTACAACTAATGGAAGAGACATTATATAGGGGTGGGTTCCCTATTTGGCTGGCCAAAACTCTAGGGTTAGGGTTTTAGTTAGTTGGGCCATGGGCCTCCCTCTCTTGGTGGGTTTCTAGGCTTTCTAGTTAAAGGCCTATTCTCAAAACACCTTATTCTAACTAATAAGCCCAAGCAATTATCTATCAATTTCCAACCATGACTTAAACTAACAAGTCCCACTTAGTCTATAGGTTAAGTCTCACTTCTAGGTTAGGTCCATTCTAGGTTAAAGACTAACAAGACACTAAGCAATTATTTAATTAATAATAAATTCCCATACATTCCAATAAATTCTAATAAATCCTATTGAATTCAAATAAATTCAAATGACCATAATATCCTCAGCTAAAAAATGATAATGAATTACCCTAATCACATGGCTAGGCTTTAGGTCAAGCTGTCTCTAGGGTTACACTAGCAAAACACCAAAAATCACAAGTCATGATTTAAAATAGTTTAAAAAGATTAAAAATTCCAAAAATCATAATATGTAATAAATCAATAATTATAATTATAATTATAAAATTTCAAAATTACCCTCATCTGGAAAACTGGTTGTTACAAGCGGAGCTCTGGAGCGCACGGAGTGCGCGGGGTGGGTGTGCACGACGATGATGCAAGGTCAGCGACTACGTCCGCACTCCAAAACGTTCCATACGACAGGCCAAAAATCGTGTGCGTGGGACACACGATTATACTGAGCCAGCACACGTTAGAAATTTAATATATATATTATAATATATATATATATATAAAATATATATTATATATATATACATTATATATATATTTATATATATAGATATATATATATATATATTATGTATATATATATATTAAGAAAACCCCTCTCTTTATTAATCAAGGCTCAAAATGCCGAAGCCTGACGCGTATCCAAGTCTGAACTGTACAAGTATACCACCAAAAAGAGAAAGAGGGGGCAACAACACTGGATCTTGGATTAGGAAAGGGAAAACCAGAATGAAGTCAGACTGTGGGAGCACAGATTGCTCCTTTTGCGGCATAGGCGGAAGACCTCACTGATGAGCTGGTTAGCAGAGTATTGGTGCTCTTCGTATCTCCTCTTGTTGTGATTCTTCTAAATCGCCCATGTGGCGGCCGCTACGATGATCTGGTGGCCGTAGGATGCTCTACCCCAAGAGGCTGCTAGATCGTGGAAGCATTCGCCCCCCGGCTCCATGCTGTAGGTTTGGCTGAGGGGCCTCCATACATTGCCTGGCATGCTTCCTTGGTAGAAGATGTGGTCGACTGTCTCGATCTGGCGATCTGAGCAGCAATTGCATGCAGAAGCCAAGCTAATCCCAATGGTGTTAAGAATATCGTCGGTCGACAGTTTCTTTCTAATCACTCTTCACATAAGGAAAGACCATTTCTTTGGGATACATGAGTGCCAGTATTGATTATAGGCTGATGCGGTTGCCCCGGTCCGTGGACTGCGAGTCTCGCCGACCTCACCGAGAATGCCCCGGAGGCCTCGCGTGTCCATCACAGAGCGTCGGCTTCGTGGCCAATCTTCAAGCCGCTAGCCTGAATGTTCTCCACCGTTTTGTTACCGGCCCATTCGCGAATCTTGTCCCAGTTCCAGTCTTCGCTAAGGTTGTTCCATAAGTCTTTGATTTTGCTATCCGTCGGGATCTCTGTGAGCCGCGTGATCAAGCTATCCCCTATCCATCTCTCCTGGAATGGGTTCGACTCGCCGTCCCCAACTAAAGTCTCATCTCTGGTTCGGCAAGGGCACGCCCACTAAGGATGCGTCGCCAAGCCGCAGATGATCTGCTGTTGGATATGGCCTCTGTTGGATGGATATGCTTGAAGTACATGTTCTTCATAAACCTGGTCCATAAATTCTTGTTCGTGCGTAGTTTCTACCACAGCTTCATCGAGAAAGCTTTAACGATATGAGTGATTTTGGTGAATCCCAAACCCCCTTCCACAGTTGGATGAGCCATGGAATCCCAGCTAGCCCAGTGATGTTTGTTAATGCATTACAATGCCTCCAGAAGAAATTACAAAAGATCTGCTCGATCGAAGAGAGAACCTTCAAAGGCAGAGCATGCCGCCAAGGTGTAGATGGGAATAGAGGTAAACACATGATTGATAAGGATAACCTTGCCTGCAGGGGATAAAGTAGCATTATGCCACCCATTAAGTTTTTCCTGATACGAGTGATCAATGTCTCAAAGATACCTGTGTTGGATTTACCGTACAAGAGGGGCACCCCAGATAGGTGAACGGAGGTGATCAACGAGAAGCCCGTCAGGTGAGTGAGTCTCATAGCGTGCTCTCTTTTGATATTGTGGTGGACATAAATGACGTCTTGGATGGGTTGATCTTCTGACCTGAGCAGGTGGAGTACCTCTGCAGGGTGTCGCGGACCACTGCCACCGCTCCTTCGTCTCCGACGAGAAGATGAGTAAATCGTCCGCAAAGGCCAGGTGAGTAATTATTGGGCATCCACTGGATGTGTGATAGTGCTTGAGTTCGGAGTGTTGGCCATATTATTGAGGTTCCTACTCAGGGCATCGGCCGCGAGATAAAGACTGTGGATGATAGTGGCCTCCTTGTCTAACCCCTCGACTGGATTTGAAAAATCCTCCGGCTTGGCCATTGATGACCGTTGAGAACCATGAGTTGCTGATAGATCTCCAAACTAAGTTTGGTCCAATACTCGGAGAAGCCGAAAGCCCTGAATACCCAAATTATAAATTGCCAATCTAGTCTGCCGTAATCTTTTTTTATGTCGATTTTGACTGCGATGTTTCCCCCTCTTGCTGGGAATTTCCTGCAGGTAATTAACTCTTGGGCTAACATATATTATCTTGGATGTTCCTCCCGCGGACAAAGTCGCTCTGCTCTTCAGAGATGATCTTGGGGAGGATCCCTGCCATTCTGGTAGCGATAATTTTTAGATATTATCTTGTTGGTGAAAGTACACAGGCTAATTGGTCTAAAGTCTCGAAGGTCTCCGGGTTTTCTTTTTCGGGATGAGGATGAGTTGGCGCTTGAGATGGCTTTGGGGTAAGTGGCTCCTTCGAAGAATGCAGTGGCTGCTTCAGTGTGTCCTGCTTGATAATCCAGTATTTATGAAAGAATGTCCCCGAGAATCCGTCCGGTCAGGGAGCACTATACTCATGAGGGCCCAAACCGCCTCTTTCACTTCCTGGATGGTGGAGTACGCTCTAGCTGGGCGTTGTCGACTTTATTAATGAGAGAGGGGATTTGTTCCAGGAAGGCGTTGTCTTTGTGAACTGTTTCTTTCGAGAATAGTTTGGAATAGAAGTCTGTAGCAGCAGTTTGGATGCCTTTCTGTCAGTAATGATGTTCTCGCTCTCGTCGGTGGTGTGGTGGATCGCTAGATTTTGTCTACGTCCGTTGACGCAGTATGGAAGTATTTCGAGTTTTTGTCCCCGTCACTGTCCCATTTCAATCTAGTTTTTTGCTTTCAGAAGTCGATCTCCACTTTACACCTAAATTTGAGCATGGCCTGGTTAGGTTGAGGCGCTTCTAGCCGTCGGGGACTGATCAGATGCAAACTTGGCTTCTGCGCGTGGTGACGTCGTCCTCTGCTACCCGAACGGCTTAAAAGATGTCCCCGAACGCAAGTTTGCTCCATTTGGACATGCTTTCCTGGTCGCCTTGAGCCTGTTTTGTTGATGCGGGTACGGGGTTTGGTGATTCCTCCTGTTCCATGCTTCTAACACAATGTCCAAGAAATACGGGTGCTCGGTCCAGAGGTCGAGGAATTGACAAGTTTTTTGGATGGGTTTAGTATTGTTTTTAACTTCCACAAGCAGCGGAGCATGGTCGAATTCGGAGGAGTTGAGGTGAGACAGGTTGGTGGGTGATCCACATTCCATGCCGAGGACGTTGTGAGGG